>CATIWO010738264.1:0-13173 GCA_949673435.1 Macaranga tanarius | reverse complement strand
AATAACAAATAATTTAATTAAACTAACAAATAATTATTTAATTAATTTTTAAATCATGCATACCTAATTAAATTAATCATTATTATTAATTAAATAAAAAATTACACAAAAATAAGTAAGCCAACAAAATAAATAATAATCAAATAAAAAATAAAATAAATGAAATGAAAAGAAAGTAAAAATAAAGGAAAAAAAAAAGTAAAACGATAACAGTGCCATGCACTGTTGAAAGTAAAAAAATTATTGGCTGATGGGCCTGATGGCCCATTAGCAAAAAAAAAAAAAAGAAAGGGAAAGGTCGGCAACAGTGCCAGAGCTTGGCACTGTTGCCGACAACCCAAAAAAAATAATAAATAAAATTATTTTTTTCTCTAAATAACAATAAAAAAAATACAGATCTAAATTAATTAATTGAAAAATAAATCCAATTATAATTCACATAATCATGCTTTAAAACATAATTTGAAACAAAGAATCAAGAGAAGAACAACAATAAATAAATAAATAAATAAAAGGAAGAAAATACTTATTGTGAAAGTAGATAGCCCTCAGAAGTGTGATAATGAACAAATGTCTCTACCAACGCAAGGTTTTTGATTCCACAGCCATTTAGTTTGTAGTTTTGATATTTTTGCTTGTTTGTTTTAGGGTTTTTTCCTTTCTTTCTAGCCTAGGATTGTTTTTCTAGCCACCCTTTAGACTCCTTTTTTTTTCCCTCCCCTCCCTCTCTAGGGTTTCCTCTCTTCCTTTTTATAAAAATTTTTTAGGGTTTTTTTTTATGGGTTTTGAACTTGATTTAATGGGCTCTGATGGGTTTGGTTCAATTGGGCTGTAGGTTATTTGGGCTCTGATGGGTTTTTAGTTTGGTGGGTTTGGTCTAGTAGGTTTGGAGTGTGCTTGGGTCTCTCATAATTGGGCCAGAATCCAATTCCTTTGCATATTGGGCTTATTTGTCATTTTTTTCATCATCGGGTTTTTGCCTCGCGGGCCGGGTCAGACCATGTGTCCACAAAAATCCCTACTGTTTTAAAATTATTTCAAGCCCGAGACAGCTTTAGAGCCCACCAAAATCCTAATAAAGAGGGCAAAAAGAATAGGTTAGTTATTTATGTAGACCAATTAGAGGGTGGGCTTAGATTTCCCCTTGACCCATTTATAATACAATTTTTTCAAGCCTATGCAATAGCCTCTGGCCAACTTCATCTGAATGGCTATCGGTTTCTTACAGCTTTTTACGAGCTAATTCATTCACAGGGCCATGAACCCTCTATCTTTATGCATAGGTACTTTTTTAACTTGATAAAAAAGAAGGGTGATTTAACCTTCTCACTTTCTGCCGTAGCCAATTTTAGTATGCTAGGAAAACTAGCTGATATCAACCGATCCTAGAGGAATCAATTCCACATTATCGAACATGAAATGGACTTTCAGAACATCCCCACCATATGGGCAAAAGAAGTCACTTTTATTAAACGATCAACTGATTATATCAAAGATGATCTTGATTTTTTTGGCAATCTCCTTGCTCAATACAACCATATTGGAGCTCGAGCAAACTTTTATGTCGGGAGATTTATGTATAGATATGAGCAGCCTGATGATGCTGGTCTTTACGAAGTTAAAGGTGGTATATCTAAATCTGAAGGTATTTTTCTAACTCAGATATTTCCCCATTTATAGATGGATGATTTACTTGATAATTTTATAAAGGGACTTTATGGTTATGTAGATGAGACTCTGGTGAATACCAACGCTCCTCCTCTAAGTGTTGAAGATTACGAGATCGATCTCTCTCCCAAGGAAAAGACCAATGAACCAACTAAAAAATAAAAGGGAAAAAGGCCTCGGGGTTTGAAAAATACATACGAACTTGTAACAGAAGGAGGTGAGATAATCATTAAGAGGCCAAGAATAGAGGGATGTCTGAACCCTGCCACCTGGTTAGAGAAGAAGGCTGATAATCCTAGCATCAATTCTATAGCTATTCGCAATCATCTATCTGAATGCCTTAGGTTGAAGAAGGACATGGCTAAATGGGACAGAATGGATAAGACTGAGCTTCGACGTTAAATGTTTCTGAGTCTTTTTAAGGTACTTCAATAGCCTTTTATTTTACGAATCAATATATTCATCTAAAAATTATTTCACCTTTATAGGTCACCTAAGGAATTTTACGGATGGACGATGTTCGTTACATTCATAAAAGTGGATGCAATTTAAGAGAGCTGAAAATCAACGAGCTCAAGATTAAACAGGAGAACGAACTTTGTTCAATGAAAGAAGCATTCGACACACTTCGTGCTGAAAAAGTAAGTACTTTATCAAGCTTGGATCTTAAAAAGAAAGAGAATGAGGGGCTGCAGGCTTCAGTGCTAGAGCTCAATAAGAGAGTTTATGATCTAGAGAGGGAAAATAAGCAACTTGTTGTTAGTCGTCAAAGTGACAAGAAATAATTTTAAGATTTCACCGCAAGCTTCGTTCAAGCACTAAAAAGTGAGACTCAACGAGTTCTATTCTTCACCATGTTGATCTTGACTTTACTCTAATTACCAAGATTACTCTTCGGGAGCTTGGTAATATTATGAAAAGAAAATGAGCTATCTCTATTAGTCAACCAACAGCTTCTATTCCAGCTACCGAAGGACCTTTTGCACCCCCATCTTCTGAAGCTGAGGGTTCAGCCATACCCTCTGATAATGCCGTACTTACTCTTCCTACTCAGAGAGAAGATTAACCGCATCATATTTTGAAAATTTTAATGAACTTTTTGTAATCGTATTATCATGAATAAAAAATTTTACCTTTTGAAACCTTATTAATATGAGCTACTGAATTAACGAATGCGATCATTTTCTAAACGCTAATAATCATTCATAAATCTTGCCTTTGTATAATTTTGAGTACTTCAAAACTGCTTTGATCGTAATTCATAAAGGACAGTGTACACCGAGTGCTGTTTATGAAGCTTTGTATCAATCGTTAGTATAGTATAACTTAGAAATTTGAGCTTATTGTAATCTACTAAAAGATTTCTTGAATCTCTTTGTATACGGAGTACTAGAACTCCTGGAGGTTTTGTTGAAACGAAGTGAAACACTAATATTTATGCTCTCTTAGAGCTTATTATTAAAACAAATTGAAACAAAACATTTATGCTCTCTTGGAGCTTATTGTTAAAACGAAGTGAAGCACAATATTTGTGCTCTCTTAGAGCTTATTATTAAAATGAAGTGAAACATAACATTCGTGCTCTCTTGGAGCTTATTATTAAAACGAAGTAAAATACAATATTCGTGCTCTTTTAGAGCTTAGTATTGAAACGAAGTGAAACATAACATTCGTGCTCTTTTAGAGCTTATTATTGAAGTGAAACACAATATTTGTGCTCTTTTGGAGCTTATTATTGAAATGAAGTAAAACACAATATTTTTGCTCTCTTAGAGCTTATAATGACATTGTAAGTCATTTGGCTCATAGCCTAATTATACCCATCATACTGGTAATATTTTCTTAAACTTTCCGCGTTCCAGTATCTGGGGACATATTTGTTATTTATGCTTTGAAGTTAATAGGCACCGATAGTAGTTGTTTCCATAACTTTATATGGGCCCTCCCACGTTAGTCCTAGCTTTCTTGTTCTAGCATTCCCCTTTCCAATTTCTACCTTCCGTAGGACTAAGTCTCCTATGTTAAATATTCGAGGTTGTACTCGGTTATTGTGATACCGAGCTATTTACTGGCGTCTTACTTCCGCTACTACTTATGCATGTTCTCTTCATTCCTCTAATAAGTCTAATGATGGGGATCCAATTTTGATGGGAATTATGGCATCCATCCCATATGCTAATCGAAAAGATGACTCTCCAGTTGAGCTTCTTGGGGTTGTTCGGTATGCCCAAATAACGTTATATAATTCGTCAGCCCAATCTCTTTTTTTTATCACCCAAACGCTTCTTAATGCCTTACAAAATAATTTGGTTAGTTACTTCTGTTTGACCATTGGTTTGTGGATAAGCTACCGAAGTGAACCGTAGTTTTATATGGAGGTCTGAACAAAACTGTCTGAACTTCTCGTTGTCAAATTATTTTTTGTTATCTGTGATGAGAGTATGGGGAATACCGAATCTGCATACTACCTCTTTCCAAAAGAAGTTACGAATCCTGGCCTCCGTTATTATAGGAACTGCTTCTACCTCAATCTATTTTGTAAAATGATCTATGGCGATGATGAGAAATTTCCTCTATCCCGACACTAATGGGAAAGGTCCAAGGATGTCCATTCCCCATAGAGCGAAAGGCCACAAACTTCCTATGGGACTCTGGGTGTGAGCTGGCAAGTGCGATAGTTGAGAGTGCCTCTGACATTTTGTCACAGTGCTGTGCAAGCCTTTATGCATTCTGTGACATGGTAGGCTAATAATAACCCTGCAAGAGAGCCTTCTTAACCAAGGTTGCTTGGGCTTCATGGGTTCCATATATGCCTTTATGTATTTCTCTTAGGATATAATTTCCCTCGTTAGAAGATATGCATTTACTCCATGGATGGCTGATTGATCTTCGGTAAAGGTTTCCCTCTTGTAGAGAATATTGAGCGGCTTTTATTCAGATTTTTTAGGCTTCCTTCTTATCTTCAGGTAAAATCCCTAATTCTAAGTACTCTACTATGGGCTTCATCCATTCACCTATCTCGTAAGTGGCTAGTATCTTTTTTTTTTTATAGTCGGAGTGGTGAGCACCTCCTTGAGCTTCATATTTTAGAATGTGGTTCTATTTTCTACTGCAGATTTTGCCAATTTATCAGCTTTATTTTCCTCTCTAGGAATTTGAATGATGCTCCATTGTCCTCCATATTCTTCAAGCCGTTGTAAGAGTTCCCGAGCCTTTTCTGAGTATTTGCCCATATTCGAATCTTTCGTCACAAAGTTCCCCTTTAATTGATTTTATAACAAGCTGAGAATCGTAGAGTATTCTAAGATTCTCTACTTTTACTTTGTTAGCCAATCTTAATCCCATAACCAAAGCTTCATATTCTGCTGCGTTATTAGTGGCTTGGTATCCCATCCGTACAACATATTCAATTCAAACCTTTTGAGGCCCTATTAAGATAATTCTGGCTTCGAATCTATGTTTCTCGATAGCCCCATCTATAAACATTCGTCACTCACTTTTTTCTTCATTGTTTACATCCGAGACTATTATTTCCTGCACGAAGTCAACCAATACCTGGGTTTTAATTGTCTTCCATGGTTTGTATGCAATATCGTGCTCTCCTAGCATAACTGACCATTACACGAGTCTTTTCGACATCTCTGGCCTCTGTAAGATTTTCCTGAGTGGTTGATTAGTCCACACTACTATCCTGTGCACTTGAAAATAATGCCAAAGCTTTTTAGATGTGTGTACAAGCGCTAGGGCTAACTTATCCATTTTTGGGTACCAAACCTCTGAACCTCTAAGGACTTTGCTCATATAGTAGATATGATTCTTCCTTTCTTGGTCTTCTCATACCAAGATGGATGCCAAGGATTCATTGCCAACAGACAAGTATAAATACAATTCTTCTCCAGACACTAGTCTGCTTAGCAACGGAGGTGAGGTTAAGAACCTCTTGATCTCTTCAAATGTAGATTAACAATCAGCAGTCCACTCAAATTTTTTGCTATTTTTTAAAGCCTTAAAGAGAGGAAGGCATTTTCTTGCTGAATAGGACATGAATCTCCTTAGTGCCATTATTCGACCATTTAGCTTTTGTAGCTCGTTTAGGTTTATAGGTGCCTTCATATTAATGATTGCCTCCATTTTTTCTAAGTTTGCCTCTATTCCTCTCTGCGAGATTATAAACCCTAGAAATTTCCCTGCTTTAACACCAAAAACAGAATTATCAGGATTCAATTTTACTTTATAATAATCAAAAGTCTGAAATACTCTTTCCAGATCATGTGTATGACTTTCTAAGTTCCTGCTCTTGACGATAAAGTCATCCACATATACTTCAACTGTTCTTCCTATGTCATTTTTGAAAATAAAATTCATGAACCTTTGATACGTAGCTCCTGCGTTCTTTAAACCGAAGGATATGACATTGTAGCAGTATAACCCCTGGTAAGTAACGAAAGATGTTTTCTCCTAATCCTCATTCTTCATAGGGATCTGATGGTAACCTTGAGCTGCATCCATGAAGCTATACATTCCATGACATGCCGTTGAGTCCACCAACTGATCAATAGTAAGTAGGGGATAGCTATCCTTCAGACATGCCCTATTGAGGTCTATATAGTCTACACATATGCGAATTTTCCCATTCAACTTCTTTACTAGCACTAAATTGGCCAACCATTCGGGGTGGAAGACTTCCCTTATGAAACCTGCTTCCAGAAGCTTTTCGATCTCAGATGCTATAATTGCCTGCCGTTCAAAGGTGAAGTTTTGCTTTTTCTGTATAACCGACTTCACGATAGGATCAACATTCAGACCATGTGCGATGATATTAGGATCAATTCCTATAATCTTGGATGCTTGTGTAGCAAAAGTATCTGTATGACTTTGTAGTACCTGGATTATCTCCTCCTTAATTTGGCTTGGTGCTTCTCCACCAATTTTGATTGTCCGCTAGTTTGAGCTCCTGCAATTTGTCTATCGGCTTAGCTTTTACTCCGTGTTTTTGATTTCTACAAAGTGCTCAATGGGGAAAGCTTCTAACTCGTCTTTTGTGGCGAGATTATAACACTGTTTAGCCACTTTTTGATCTCCTTTTACAATGATTATTTTTCCTGAAATTGGGATTTTCATCACCAAGTAATAAATACTTGTTACTGCCCCTAACTTCTAAAGGATAGGCCTTCCAATTACTCCGTTATAAGTTAAACGAGTATCTACTATATTAAACAGGGACCTGAGCATAACGTTTTCCTTTATGTTGTGATTCCTAAATTCTATTTCCAACTCTATACTACCCATGGGTCTAATAGTTCCACCGTAAAAGCTGGTTATGGGATTTGATGTGGTTTTCAAATCCACAGGTGAACCTCCCATTTTTCGGAAAGCTTCCCACGTTAGGATGTTTATAGTACTCCCGTCGTCGACGAGCATTCTTTTAACCAAGTAGTTTTTTACATATGCGCTAACCACTAAGGTATTATTATGAGGTTGTTTCACATGAGAACCATCATCTTGGTTAATAATGATATTGGGAATTGACGAGTCTTAAGCTGCTATAAATACTTCCTTCCTCATTTTCTTTCTTCCATTTTTGGCTGACGATTCCCCTCCTGAAATCATATTAATGACTCCGGACACTTTCTTATGAATCCTCTTGGCTACGTCCTGCTCGTCATGTCAAATATCCTCATCTTGTTGTCATTTTGGAACGTCTTCGGTGAACTTTTTTAAAGATACACTTTCAATAATCGATCAATCTCCATTTTTAGATCACGATAATCGTCTGTATCATGACCATGGTCTCTGTGATATCTGCACCACCTATTTTTATCCCTTCTTCCCATCGAGCTTGGATTTAGCTTTTTAGGGTCTGGTAAGCCTATGCCATTATGTTTAATCCACATAAGGATTTCTAACTTGGTTGCATTCAATGAAGTGTACCTCTTTTCAATGGTTCTAGATCCGTAAGTTGAGCTATGTTCCCTTATGGCGTCCTTCTTTTCGTCTTTCTTTACCACATGTTCATCAAGGTTTTTTCTATACATATCCCTTCAATCTTCATTAAGGTCAATCAATTTTGTGGCGACTACCATAGCTTTAGGGAAGGTTTAGGCTTCTTTATCATTATCTTCTCTCGTAGTTTGTCCATCCTAGTTCCGTATTTCAATATGTCTATGGCTGCTATGTTACTCAGGTGCTTAATTTGCATGGCCACCTTATTAAATCTGTCAAGGTAACTTCGGAGTGTTTCAGTATCACCCTATTTACAGAATCGCAGGTCATTAATGCTCTTCTTTGGCAGAATATTAATGATGAATTTGATTCTGAATTGTTCAATCAAATCTTCAAAGGTAGCTACTGAATTCGTCGGAAGCCTGTAAAACCATCTTTGAGCTATGCTTATTAAGGTTGTTGGAAATACTCTGCATAGGATGGCGTCATTGACGTTTTATAACATCATTTTTGTTCTAGACATGGAGACATATGCTACTGGATCTCCAGTTCCATCATATAAATCCAAAGTTGGAACTTTGAACTTTGAAGGTATCTGAGTTGCCATAATACTATGTACGAAGGGAGTACTTCCATCCAAAATGCATTCTTCGATCTCATCGGGCCCCGTTCGAACCTTGTGCATTGCTTCTCACAATTGTCTATAGAACTCAGTCCTCCCCCTCCTGGTCCCATCAGATTCTGCTTCGTCATCAATATTGCCTTCAGATCTTCTATGCGATTGGGTTCTGGACGTACTATGTTCATTGTGGGGAAGTGTTCAACCGCCCTACTGACTAACGCCTGGGGCGGTTGTCGGTAAAGTTTCTATAGGACGAGAGGTTCCTCCAATCTGAACTCCAGTTTGTGTGTCCTGGGCTACGTATGCTAACTTTTATTGCAAGATAAAGAGTTGAGTCTTAAGGCTATCTATTACTGCGTCTCTGCATAGGGGAGGCAGGATGAGTGTGCTAGACGATGGATGACCATTAGCCGAGGATGAAGGTGTTGTAAAATTCTGAGGATTTTGGAATAATACTGTTGGAATTGGTCTTGTAAAGTGCTAAAAAGGAGTATTATACTGGGGAGACAATCCCAGGGGCAATGCTGAGGAAAATCTCCTGCTGAGTGGCATGGTAAGCGGAGCTGAAGTTTCATTAGGATTTCGAGTCGGACTATCTCCTTGCACCATTCCTTGAGTAGTTATCGTTGGATCTACTATTGTTGTTGGATCGGAACTGCTTGCCATCCTTGAGTCATCTAACTGGCTGTGTTAACGATGGGTCGTGAAAATAAGTAAAACTGGGAAAAAAGACTTCCCCACAGACGACGCCAATGATGAATGATCAACCCTTCAAGACCTGCAAATACAAAAGAAACTCTATGGTGAACCTGGGATTTTTGATCCACAGGGCCTCCAATGCTTAAGTTAGAAGAGTTTATTCAAGATATTCAATATGAGAGAAATATGAGCTATATATAGGCATAGGGAAGAAGCATACCTAGTTCTCTTCCTATTAGGACTCATCAGGAATCATTCTTATTTTATAATTAATCTTCCTTATTAGATTACCTTTAGGGGCAAGACTCCTAATTAAAATTCTTTATAGACTTGAGCCAATTTTGGAACTATCAACTTTTATTTATAAAATTTTTTAAATTAATCTATTTATTACTCATTAAATGTTAACCTATATTTGTGAAAAAAAATATTTCAGTTTTTAAGGTTCATAAAAAGAAATAATTTTTTCATAAATTTATTTTTTATTTTTATTATAAAAATTAAAACTAATATTTATATGTAAGATAATTTATTATCATTCTTAAGCAACAGCTTTGCTTCATCCACTACCAAGCACAGACAACTACTCAAATATAAACAAAGACCACGTGCATGTTATTATAATTATAAATTATAATTTCAGTTTAAAAAATTCGGAAATGGGAGACATCTCAACCAACTGCTCAAGATTATTATTGTCAAGTGTTGTTTAAAAATATTATTGTCTCCCATCTCGAAAGGATGGAGATTTTTACCGATAAATTACTAGGTAATCACTAAATGACAATTGGGAATGGATTAATGTCAATGGATTCCTCCCTGCTAATTGACAAATGACACCGGTGATGACTTGAGCAACAGCTTTGCTTCTTCCACTCGCAGTCACAGACCACTACATAAATATAAACAAAGACTTGCATATAATATAAATATAATTATTATTTTTAGGTAGCTGAAGTTAGATAGTTAAAGTTGTTTAATTTTCTACTAAAAGGAGAATCACAGGCAGCTAGAGTTCAAATTTTAATTTCCGCATTTAATGTTCATACTTTTTATCATTTGAGATATTCATGAGAGACAATATATATATAATTATTATTTCAATTTAAAATATTTGAAAATAAGAGATATCTCAACCTACTGTCTATGTAAATATCGATAAATTATTATTATTATTAGATAAATTGGTAAGTATTTACTAAACTTTGTAATTAGTACTTTTTTAGTTACTAAATTTCTATTTAAATTTTAATAGTGGCTTTTGCTATAGTATAACTATTATATCTGTACAAATAGAAAGAACATGTGGATTTTACTATATAACAATAACCTATTAGATTATTTTCTAATATTTAAAAAACTAATATTTTGGCCTTTTCAACTTCCTCTCCGCACCTACTCCTTCTTCCATTACTTCTATATCAATTAGCTCTCATTTTATTTAGTCTTTATCAATGGATCCAATAATTTAGATAAGTTGGTATTGGTTATAGGTAATTGCTTTTTAAAAAAGAATAGCACACTCTGTTGTATCAATTTGATTGAATTTGTTTAATGGAATCATGGCAAATATATAACTTAAACTGCAAATGATTTACAATCAAAATCTGGTGGAGGTGTAGAGTGGTTTGCATCTCTTTGTAAGTTGGATCTTCAAGTGGTAATTGATTTCCTTTTGTTCTTTACCTGGAGTTAGTCCAAAAGGTTGCAACTTGCATAGCTTTTTTTTTTTTTCACTTGATGAACAATATGCTATTCCTATTGATACAGATGCGTGGCAGGTATAATGCTATCTGGTGCTAACTCTAATTAACATAAGCTAGCAAAATTAAAGGAGAAAACATTGTAGCAAAAATCGTGTATTAACTTTCTCTGATCTTTGTTTACTCAACATTTGAATAAGTATTGCTTGTCAACAAAACACGCTGCTTGTTCATGTTAATATCAATAAGTTTGTTTTTATAGATCTATTATACCTCGTAATTATGTTTAAAAAATAAACGGACCATATTTTGATCATTAATTATGTTTTTAATTATAGTACGGTGCTTCTTCCAAGCACAGTCACTGAAAACAACTCAAATATAAACAAAGACTGCTTTCATATTAATATAATTATTAATTATGATTTCAATTTAAAATATTATCTCTACCAACTGCCCATGATTATTATTGTCAAGTGTTGTTTAAAAATATTACTTTCCCCACCTCCAAAGGTTTTCTACCATGTTTTGAAGTTCAAGCTACTCATGGTTCATTAGTAGCTAATATTTGTCCTTGGTATGGCCAAGAAGGGGAATCAATAATTCATATTTTCAGAAAGTGTCCTTGGGGTCGGTGTCTTTTGGTCATGCGATAAGATGCTTTCAATTATAATTCTTTTTTAGATTGATTTTTTTCAGCTTCATTGACAACTTTCAAAGGACCAGGTTGAATTATTAGTTATGATGATGTGGTATATTTAGTTTCAGAGGAATAAATTAGTTCACAAAAAACATACTATGCATGCTTTCTTGGTGGATTTGTAAGTTGTGGCTCATTTAAATTCTTTTCGTGCTGCCTTTGTTGCTTCTTTGGTTTAGAATGAAAGAGCCAATTATCAATAATCGGTTACCCCCTCTGCAGATGGTTCAAAATAATATTGATGCCTCCATTAGACATGATAGTACTAGTGTTGGTTTTGGTATAACGATTCGAGACTGTCTGGGGCAGATGTAATGTCTGCGGGTTCTAAATGTCATTTGGATCAATCAGTTGAGATTATTGAAGCTCAAGCCTTACCTTTTGGTTTAAAGTTAGCACAAGAAGCTTACATCACTACTTTAAAAGTAGAGTTTGATAATATAACTGTTGTCAATGGTTTAAATAGTTCTCATCGGGGGTCAGTGCCACTGGAGTTGCTCTTGGAGGATGTCCTATTTTTGTCCCATAATTTTCAGTTTGTCCTTTTCTTTTGTTCTTAGATAATTTAATAAGGTAGCTCATAAGCTTGCTCAATGGGCATTAGATCTTGATGAGGTTACAATTCTTATGGAGGAAGTTCCTCCTCATGTTATGTCTCTTGTTTTGGATGATGTTTCCTTTACAGTTTAATCTAATAAAGCTTCTTTTTCCCTAAAAAAGAATTAAATATTATTTTAATATTCTTATGTATATTTATGTATTTGGAGTGTTAATTATAACTTGAATTTAGTTAATGCCATTATTATTTCAAATCTAATGAATTTGTCATATTACTAGTCGCCAAATTATAGAAATTCTTGTTGAATGAGAAATTAGACTCTTATTTATGAGTTAAACTCTAACATCTTATTTTGAATAGACATTCATGGTATACTCTTTACCCCATAAAAAAGTGCTAGGTCTCTATAAATAGGACCACAATTATTTATATTACGTATTGCTGAGGTAACATGAATACCTTTTTTGTGCCAACTAGTAAGTTTATTTAGATGTAGTTGGGGGTTAAAAATCAAATGTTCATCTTTATATTACTTTTTTATATTTTTTGTGGATGCAAGTTTAGGTCGAATTATGTTAATAATATATATTTTGTGTTTTTTTTACATATTTCTGCAAACCTCAATTTCCTAGCATGTAGACTTTTACGTATTAATCTAAATTTCCTAGATTCTGGATCCAAGGCCAAGGTTGGACATGACATTTGTTTATGGACTCAGAAAATAGTCCAGAATTATATTACTACAATCTGTTACTATCTATACTATATATAAAAGTATGAATAAAGGAAAAATAATATTTTTGGACGAAAAAGGATATCAATATTTTATATAATGATATAACTAACATTATCATGTATTTAGATAACTAAACTTTAACATGTAAATTTGAATTTCAATCAAATTAAATCTTTTAGTTGAAATCAATATATTAACTAAAGTTTGAACTTAAACTAAAATTTAAATAATTTTAAATATTTAAAACTCTAAAATTTTAACTAAATAATTGAAATAAATAAATATATAATAATAAGAAAAAAAAATATTTTACAAATTCAATCCATCAATCTAGACAATATAAATAACACTATATAATAATATATTTTTAATAATTTTAAAGGGGAAAATAAAATTACATAGTGATAATTTTTTTATATAATTAAAATAAATTTGTAAATTTACAATAAATATTATTTAAATGATAAAAATAACCTTATAATATATTTAAATGACTGAATTTTAGTCAATTAATTTGAATTTCAATTAAATCTTTTACTTGAA
>CATIWO010738114.1:0-18228 GCA_949673435.1 Macaranga tanarius | reverse complement strand
AAACAAATAAATACTATTAATTAAGACAAAACAATTAAACTAACTAAATTAACTACAAAGTAACTAACTAATGCAACTAAAAGAAACTAAAATGCAATAGAATAGAGTGCTTAAAACATGTGTTTTTCACACTCATCAGTTTGCACCTTCATTGTCAAATTCATATTTCTATGGCACCATTACCATAAAAGTCTCATGTGTAATTCATGGCATTGAAATTTATTTTTGCATCATAAAGACATCATTTTGACACCATCTTCCGTTTCAAATTAATTTTTACATAAAAAATTTAATTTTAGCATCAAGCATGCATTTTGCCCACTTTCATCAAAAATTGTATTTTTGCAATTTACATTCTCATGATATTTAATTTGTATCTTCATGCATACTTTTGGGTCCTCTGCATTTTATTTTATTTTATTATTCATTTATTTGAATCACTTGCATGTTTATTTATTTAATCTATGATTCAATGCTTTTATTTGATTGATGCCATGATCAAATGGTGAATGTGATGATTTGTGGTTTAATGTATGATGTGGATGAATGGTTTGACATGATCCTCAGATTTAGGATTAGGTTTATTGTTCTTTTCTTTCTTTCGGATGTATTTATTAGGATTGATAAAAGCCATGTATTCTTAATCTCTTTTTCCTTTATTTTGAATTATGGTAAATAGCTATGTTTTCGTGTATGTTGTGCTTATTATGAATGTTGTGGATGCTTGCATTTTACATGCCATCATAAAACTAAAATTAGGGCAATCAATAAGCGCTTGGGTATTGTATAACGAGAAATAGTCAAACATAAATCACTTCCCAAACTTAGAATCTCTGATAAGGGGAATGGATTTTGTGCAGTACTAGGAATCTATTTTCCATTCCTGAGCGATTGGGTGGTGACTCTAATTACATGAGGCTTCTCTGGAAATTTCTAAAAAAGGGCTCTTGATTTGCCCTATTGAAAGGCACATTTGGCCTTAATTCGATGCCGTAGTCATGAACCACTTGTGGTGCCCGATAAAAGTTGGCTCGCTTACATCCCCATAACAAAGGCAAATAAAGAAAAGGTATTGATGAAAGAGATTAGCCCTATCCTTTTGTTATTCATGCATGTTTTTTACTATTTTTATGCATATTGCTATGATTTTATTATGCCATGTATTTAGATTTCCATATATGCCATTTTATGTTTGATTTTGTATGCTTACATGATCATTTCCTAACTATATATAGTATGCATGATTGTTATGTTATATGCATGATTACTTACATTTGTTTTATGCATTTTTGCCATGTTTTAGGCTATTTTAGGATATTATATGTATGATATGACATAGTATGCTATCATATGCCATGTTTTATCTTGTTTGGTGTTGTATTCATGTCATGGCTTACCATGCTTTAAGTTCCTTTCATGATATAATTTACCCTGCTTTACATTTTAGACATGATATGTTGCTAGCATTAACGCCATAATCATACATAGATATGTCATGCTGCCTTTTCCATGACATGCTTTATGTATATACTATATTATGCTTATATATCTTATTTTTGCTATGTTATGACATTCTTTATCATGTTATATATCATATTATGCCATGTATATATATCTTCTCTTGCCATATTATAATGCTATGTTTATACCATGATCATGCATCTTGTATACTATTATTGTGTGCTTGTGGATATATTATGTTTGCATTTGCATATAATGATTAGTTTTTAGTTATAAGCATTATAGCAAATAGTAGGACTGGCAATGCTCAGTATCCAGGTGGTATGGAGATGTCTCGTGTTATGTGAGCCTGCTCTTATTAACATCATATCCAAACCTAATTGTCTTATCCATAGGTGGATTTGGTTCCAAGTGAAGGATCGAGTTTACTTAGTTCCTAATATGATAATTTCTCAAGTGATACCTAGTGGTGACTCTTCATTTCTCCAAGCTAGGTTTTAAGGTTGTAAACACTTTTTAAGCCATCTTTAGGCTCTTCTAGTACTCCCCTTTATCCCTCTATTTTTCTATCACAAGAAAAAAGAGATAGTGAACAAAATCGGTGTTAAGTCAATGCACTGACATCAATAGTGTCAGTGGCGACTCCACTAGGGATAGAGATACTGATTCCGATGTTGGTACTTTACTTATCTGGAATGTGTAGCATTTTGAACCAATTTACATCACAACACTTTGCACTCATGCACCCTTACCTAATTAACCCCAATGGTATAGATTAAAATCTCCATGACTCCATTTGACTCATGGGGTGATTAGTTTGGTATTGTCACCTTTAGCCTTTATCAGTCCAGAAGAATTTATGGGCTCATCTGTCCAAAGTCTGTAACCCAAGTCCTAGAGGGGGGCAATTATCTCTCTAGTAGCTAAAAGATGTCAGGCTCATCTAACTAGAGTCTGTAACCTAAGTCTTAGAGGGGGGAATCTTGCTAAAGGAATCCTTGGCCTTACCCTAACCCAACCCATGTAGTGGCCATAGAAATTTTCACCAGGTTCTACCCTGTTTTGCATATGTTTTCTTAGTTTGTGTTTAACATATTGT
This sequence comes from Macaranga tanarius, assembly GCA_949673435.1. NCBI lineage: Eukaryota > Viridiplantae > Streptophyta > Magnoliopsida > Malpighiales > Euphorbiaceae > Macaranga > Macaranga tanarius. The sequence continues at coordinate 15,668 of CATIWO010738114.1, read as the reverse complement.
GGCTTGTTGTGACCAAGTTTATGGTATTCCATATATCTTAAACCAAGATGTTTGGACATAAGCCTACCTTTTTAGCCCTTATATACTTAATTAAACAATCCAATTAAAATAATTAAGCCTAACTTATCATAATACATTTGTTATATGGTGGCTGATTCTTATGGACAAAATAGTTACACAATTTTGGTCCATTTGTTACAGACACCATGATTCTTATGGTTGTGATAAGCAAAGTCAAATTACTAAACTTAATAGTAAAAATGAGTATGTTTAGTCTAAAATGCCGAGTTGGTTATATCTTGTAAACATAATCTTAAACCATGTCGACACCATTTTTACTGAATCTATATAGTTGAGGCTTATAATTTTCATTATATCACTTACTCAGATTGGTATGTTTAAGTCAAACCATCTAAGTTAGTACATGTACATCATAGCCTCGATTCTTGCATATTCCTTGATAACCTATTTTAGTCGTTATATATTCATTTGAACTACAAAGATTCATTTGAAAATGTTTTGCCTAAATACCTTATATGTCATGCTTTGATAACTTAGTCCTAAACGATATAGATTCCAAATCAACCATAAAATCCATATGGTTTAATCCCTACATTTATCTTAATATTACATAATTTCTCAAAAATAATATGTGCAAGTATCCTGAAACTCTGATGGAATAAAGCCATGCATTTTAATCATAAGACCATCTTATTTGTTAATTTCTTTTTTGAGAGTATATTCAAGATGGTTCATCCCCTATTGATGTTATGGTAGACCTCACTTAGGCAAGAAATTGAACAAACCACGTGTGTAGGATGTGATAAGGTTGGAAAGGACTCTACTTGCCTTATTTATGTTATGTTGCACACATGCATACAAGCATACATATGCCCATGCATACATTTTAACCCCTTGTAGTTGCAGCCGTCATAGGAAATCCTAATACTGACTCAAGACCGCAGTTTGGTTGGAGAAAAGAAAGTCAAAGACTAGTTAAGTTTTCCATGGAAGATACATCAGATCAGATTATGATGGAAGAGGTTGACAAGCTGGTTAATGATAGGGTTACCCAGTATATTCAAAATAATTGGGTTAGTTATTGCAAGATGCTAAGGAAACAGGTGGTTAGACTCCTAGACCATCATATAGGGTTGTTCTAGCTCCACTACTTAAGGTGGACATAACCTTAACAATGATCCTGAAGTTGTTATTACAAATGATCTACCTTTGACTAAGGATTAGATTAAGGCTTATGAAGCATAGAAGGCTAAGGCTAAAGCTCATGTTATTGTTGATTCTGTGTTTACTGATGATAAAAAAAGCCATGATAGAGGAGTACTCTCATATTACCAAACAATTACAAAAGTTGCAAACTTAAGTGAAACAAGTTGCATCAGGGTTTGATGTAAATGAGTTATATGCATTTGGCAATCTTAACTTACCTCTTAAGTTTAAGATGCTTGAGCTATCTAGATTTTCTGGAGTAGGGGATCCTAAGCTGCATCTTCAGCATTTAAAGGTTATGATGTCTACAGTCTCTGGTTTGAATAATGACCAGATTTGGGGGTTATTTTCATTCTCTTTTCAAAGGTCTGCACTTACATGGTATTTATATTTGGATAATACTGTTAAGGAAAATAGAAAGGAAGTAGTGACTTATTTTCTTAAGTAGTATTCTTATAACATCCAAATTGAAGTATCTCTGTTAGATCTCCAAAGTGTGACTCAAAGGCACAATGAGACTTTTGCTGACTACATCACCAAGTTTAGAGAGAAAGCTGCTTATATAAGGAACCATCCTGATGAGATTGATTAAGTTAGAATTGCTTGAAAAAATGAACAAGACATTATCCATAAAGAGATTAGTGTTATGAGCATGAGGTCATTTGCTGATTTATATTATATTGGGAGAGGATTGGCAGGTTTAGAGGGCTAACTCAAGTTCAGAAGAAGGGAACATAAGTTGTCTATGCACTAAGGTTACAACTTCATCATCAATAGTTGCCAGTACAGAACCTCCAAAATAGTTCTCCATATTTGTAATACCACTCTCTAAAGTATTTGAGAAATTTGTTAAAAGTGGAGTGTTGAAGCTACTTAATCCAAAGCCATTACCAAAAGTATTACTTCCTAGTCATAAGCTTAATGAATTTTATAAGTATCACCAGCATCTTAGATATAACACTGATGTATGTTACAAGCTCATACATTCAATTCAAGATTTGATTGATCAAGGCAAGATTCCTAACCCAGAATAGTCTAAGCTAGTTATTGAAGTTAAGAAGGTGATGGTAATTAGTGATGATTTAGTGGATGAAGACCATATGATGAAGCAGTTTGATAGGCTCAACAACAGAAAGAGAGTTAGAGAAGAAAGTGACTAAGAGACTTTTATGATGGATGAGTTACCTCTTGAAGAAGTGGTTCTCCAAGAATGGCAATTCAAAGAGCTACCTAAAGTATAAGAAGTAGTATAGGATACCTTAGGTGAATAGTCTAGAAAGTATGACTTCTTAGTCAAGTATACCAAGCCTCCATTATCAAATATTCTTTTTAGGACATTATCCCAACTAGTTAGGGAGATAAGTTTACCGATCAAGATGCTGCTAAATGCTTTGCTAACTATCTGGTGAATGATGACTTCTAGGAAGAAGATGGAGGATCTAATTTCCTTGCTTAAGAGCTTGTAAAGATATAGAAGATTTAGAGCAGTGAAGAAGAAGATAATAGTGTTAGTCATGTTACAAGGAGTGGGAAGTACTATCCTGATCCTCTGATGCCTAAAAAAGTAGAATCTTCTAAGCAAGATAAGCATAAATAGAAGATGGATGAAGATGCAGTTCTAAAACAATTGAAGCAAATAAAAGCAAACACGAGTGTGTGGGGTTTGCTAATTGCATTAAAAAAGTACAGTGATGCTATATACTAAGCCTTGGAAAGTTTAATGGTTTCGACTGATTCTACTCTACAAGAGCTAGTGATGCTAATGGGTTTCAAGGATGATGCTGAGATAAATTTTTCTGAGAGAGATCTACCTACAGATGGAAGGAAGCACAATCGACCTTTTTACATTGGAGCTAAAGTGAAGGGATTTGTGATACCATATATGATGGTTGATGATGGTTCAACTGTAAATTTTTATCCTCTAAAAGTATTGGCTAGTCTGGAAGTAGAAAAAGAAAGACCTTAAAAGATCTGATTTGGTGATCAAAGCTTATGATGATTCTAAAAGAGATGTGGAAGTTACTTTCAAAAAAATTATAAATATAGGGTCCAATTGAAGTTGTGGTAGAATTTCTGGTGCTGGATATTCCCATAACTTATGGTTTACTTCTAGGAAGGCCTTGGTTCTACCCATTTGGAGGTGTGCTTTCTACATTGCATTAAAAAATTAAGAAGAATTATCACAATTGAAGTTGAGAATGAAGAAGGTTTGTTTAGTAGTTTATTCTGACATGGGATCACTAGGGTTTTAAATGGGTAGTAATTTTAAGGATTACATGGATCTAAAGGTTTCTATAATGCTTAAGAAGTCCAATTTGGTACCTAGAATGGGTTTAGGCAAAACTCAACAAGGCATAACAGGATTAACAGACTTCAATAGTGAAATGCATAGGCATGGGTTGGGGTATACAATTGAAGAAGCTAGGAAGGCTGATATGCAAACTAAATAAGGTTTCTTTGTCTATCCTAAGGATAAGATACCATACATAGATAAGAATAGGAAAACAAAAGGTTAGGGGTTCTTTGAAGATGTGGCTGATGATGTCTGTAATATTTAAAAGTTAATTCAAGGCCAAACTACGGTACTGGATGCTATTGCTGCTATGGACACTGGAATTGTGCTTGCACCTCTTGCTTATGTTAGCTTTTAGGACTTTATTTTGAATAATATTAAGCTTATAGTATATTTAGAGCAAGATGTTTCTATTGCTGACTATGTGATTTCTGATGATGTTTTCTTTTTAAAGTCTAATACAATAACCTCTAATTTTGCTTATTTATTTGATGTCTATTCTGATGGCACTATGCATACACTTAATCATATCTTGAGCATTTCATACTTAAATTCTATTAATACTAAACCATTTAATAAAAGTGATAATGAAATACCTAAAGAACTTTAATTGGCAAAAGGACTTTCTTTTAAAGAAAAAAGTGAGTTTAAGAGAATAATAAAAAAAATTGAAAATAGTCTTTGCTTGGACTTATGATGATATATTAGGAATAGATAGAGAAGTAGTAGAGTATTTCATTCCAATAGATATAAAAATGAGGCCAATAAAGCAAAAGTTTAGGTGCCTTAAACCAGTGTGGGCTCAAAAGATAAAAGAGCAAGTGAATAAGCAAATAGAAAGTGGGTTTTATAGAAGAGGTAGATTATCCAGAATGGCTAGCCAACATAGTTCATGTTGCTAAGAAAGACGGAAGAGTTAGAATGTGTGTGGATTATAAAAACCTTAGTAAGGTTACTTCAAAAGATGACTTTCCACTGCTCCATGTAGATGTTTTGATAGATTTAGCCACAACTAAATGGTTCTGTACATGTGCAGATTGTATAACGGGGTTTAATCAGATCATTATGGCCATTATTGATAAGGCCAAAACTGCTTTTATTATAAAATAGAGTTTCTTGATGCCTTTTAGACTGAGAAATGCTTGTGCCACTTATCAGAGAGCAATGACTAAGGTATTCAGGGACATGCTTCATAAGGAAGTAGAAGTGCATGTGGATGATATGGTGATGAGATCAATGACACTTGAAAAGCATTATAGGAATCTAGAAAAGTTTTTGGAAAGGTTCACTAAGTACAATGTCAGGCTTAATCCTAAAAAGTGTGTTCATTGGGTTATATGGTCAGTTCATAAGGAATTGAGATCGATCCAAATAAAACTACGGCTATTAAGGAAATGCCTATTTCTAAGAGTGAAACAGAGATAAGATTATTTTTTGGTCATCTACAGTACATTAGTAGGTTCATTTCGAGGATGTCTTCAATTTGTGAGCCAGTTTTTAATCTATCGAAAAAGCACTAGTCTACAAAGTGGAATTAGTAATGTCAGCAAGCATTTAAGAAGATTAAGCAGTATTTGATAAATCTACCAGTTTTAAGACCATCACAGCCTTGGAATATGTTGATTTTGTACTTATAAGTACAAGATTTGGCACTAAGGGTAATGTTGACTCAAACAAATGATGATGGTGCAGAGTTTGCTACCTACTATGTAAACAAGAAGTTACTACCATGTAAAGAGAAATACAAGATCATTGAGAGACTTTTTTAGTAGTAGTATGGGCAGCTCGAAAACTTTATCATTACTTTCAATCTTGTAGGGTTTAAGTGATCTCCAAAATGGATCCTTTGAAATAATTATATTCAACTCCTTCTATAGTAGGCATATTGGGTAGATGGTTATTTTGCTCTTAAAATTTGATATTAAATATGTGACTAAAGGAAGCATAGTTGTTGAATTCCTTGCACAATAACTAATAAATGATGAATAAAAGGTTGATATTTCATTCTCGGATGAATAAATTAGGTTGATTGAGACACATTTCAGAATATGAAGCTTATGTATGCAGTCTTGAGGCATTGATAGCTATGAAAAAAAAAAAAAAAAAGCAAATGTTTTGGGAGATTTGAAGCTAGTGATTTCACAAGTTAATAAAGAATAGGAAGTTAGAGAGGATAAATTTAAGCCTTATCTAAATTATATTGAAAGCATTAAAAAATACTTCGATTACTTATAAGTTTTTTCACTTACCCAAAAAAAGATAACCAAGTGGCTGATGCTTTGGCTACCTTGGCCTCTGTTTAGAGCAACCCAGAAGGAGTGTTGGTTAGATTAGCAGTTTTAATGAAGACAAGAGTTCCATGTTTTAAAGCAGTATAAGTTCTCTTTGTTCATGAAGCAAAAAAATATGGTGAATTCTTAAAGAATGCAAATAAGGACATAGCATTACTGAGATCATTGGCTAAAAGGTTCTTTATTTTAATGGTATTATATACAAGCATGATAAAAGCTTTACACTCAGATATGTCTTAAAAATAGAAGCAAATCAAGTTATCCAAGATGTTTATGTAGAGGTCTGTGGTCCACATATTAATGGAAAAGAGTTAGCTAAAAAAATTATATATAGGGTTATTACTGGCTAACAATGGAGCATGATTGTATTCAGTTTATGAGAAATTATCATGAATGTCACATATATGGTAATCTTTCTCATATTCCACCATCAATGCTTCAGAATTTAACTTCTCTATGGCCTTTCTCTACTTGGGGAATAGATATCATGGGAAGATAGCCCCACCATCATCTAATGGGCATGAATTTATATTTATAGCAGTTAATTACTTTTCAAAATGGGTCAAAGCAGAATCTTTTAAGAAGTTGGGTGCAAAGAAAATGGCTAAGTTCATTGAAAAGAATTTAATATGCAGATATGGGGTTCTACATTGTATAGTTATAGATAATAGGGTGCAATTTTAGGGTGAAGTTAAATAGTTATTGTAGAAGTACATGCTAGGGCATCATAAGTCATCACCATGTCATCCACAACCTAATGGAGTAGTGGAAATAGTTAACATAAGTGTAAAGCAGATTCTTAACAAGATGGTTAAGACTTACAAAGATTGGGCATAATAACTTCCATGTGCTTTATAAGGTTATAGAAAAAAAACTAGAACTGCTACAGATGCTACACCTTACTCTTTGGTTTATGGGATGGAAGCAGTGTTACCAATTGAAGTGGAATTAGAATCCTTAAGAGTGGTGTTATAAGCCAAGATTCCAGAAGCAAAATGGGCTAGGGCACAATATAAGAAGTTAACTTTAATGGATAGGAAAAGGCTTAGAGTAGCATTTAATATGCAGTTATATCAGAGAAGGATAACTCATGCCTTCAATAAGAGAATCAAGCCTAGCAAAATCCAAGAAAGGAATTTGGCATTGAAACAAGTAAGACCAATGCCATTTGATTCAAGAGGAAAATTCAAGCCTAATTAGGATGGTTTTTATCTAGTTAAAAAGATTATACCAAAAGGCATTGTCAAGTTATCAGATATAAATGGAAATGAATTTTCAGAGCCTATGAACTTGAATAGGCTGAAGAAGTACTTCACCTAGTCTCTAAGCAAAGTACTATATAAAAAGAAAATAAAAAATAAAAATCCCCACTAAGTCAAAAAGTCATAAAGGGTGACTTAGGCAAAAATTATGGGTTCCCGCTAAACTGAAAACCCAAAAAGGGTGGTTTAGGCAAAAGTTAGGAAAAAATTAAAAAAATAAAAGTTCCCACTAAGTTGAAGACTCAAAAAGGGTGGCTTGGGCAAAAGTATGAGATTTTGAGAGTTATATTAGTTAGAAAATATGAAAAGGCTAGCTAACATCATTAGAAATTTATTTTGCCAATTCAATTGATCTTCAAGCAATTCTATATCATTTATCCCTTTTATGGTTAGCATTAATAGCTTTAAGCTTGGCATGCTTCAGTGTATACAAATTTGCTATTAGTTTATGCATTAAAATATGTAAATGAAATCATGATGTTTGTTTGCAAACAATGAACATAGTTTAAAAATTCCTTTCATTCATTCTTTAACCTTTGCAAACCATATTCCTTTAAAGCATTTTCTTTTGTATATCATATTCTTTGAATTCTTTGATTCTTAAAACACATATTTTTATTCATTTCATAAAACTATAATAAAGGTTAGGCATGGATGAAAGCCATACCTTAACCTTAGACAGAAACCTACTACAATTTGCTTTGATACTTTTAGCATAATCCTAAGCATCATAGCTAGACCTTTCTTCTTTTCTACTTTACTAAACCAAAGTACACAAACACAATACATAACCAAGATGCATTCTTCCCAAACACATTTATCACAAGCTTTAAAATAAAGCACACCTAAAATAAGGGCTAAGAAGCTCCAAACTTAGACTTGGTTTCTTAAACTACACTCTCCACTTCCACTTGCTTCATCATGACTCTTCAACCATTCTTTATACTCTTGAGAGGTAGTGAGGTCTTGGTTTCTATAGTTATGGTAGGATATAGTCCTTAAGTGCCATACCCTAGCAAGTTCTTCAACAAAGTAATTAGTGAGTGGACCAACATTAGGATGATAAGGCATACACACTGGGTATTATTTTATGCCACATTGCTTTACAAATCTCAAAGTATGGTAAAAGGAAGTATCCTTCAAACCAGTAAGACCAATATAGGAATTGAGAGTCCTCATGCTTACATCCAAAAAGCTCTATCAAGGGGTAGTCCATTGCATATCCAATTCACCCAAACCATACATCCAAGCCACCCATTCTTCTTTTTTACTAAACCCAACCACAATCCTCCTCCTTAAAAAGTGACTTGGGTAATAATTTGCTGGAAATTCAGAGGCCAATACCACCTTCAACTTTTCTTTGAGCCAAACCTACAAAATATAAAAATAAAAACATCATCAATATATAGAAAATAGTTGGCCGACCATTCCTCAGAAAACCAGCCATTCAACCACTTAACCCAGCCATTCAGCCTTGTAACACACTTCCAGACCGACTATTTAGGGCAGAAAACTGGTTGTCCTAGTCATAAAACTATTCAAAGTCTCTACAAGAACCACCAGAGTAATAAATTTTAGTATATGGCTTACCTCAATATCAATCTAGTTCAAAATGGACAAAACCCTCCCATCCATAAGCCTTTATGTGCTCTTATTGGTTTTAAGAAGTTAAGAGCTAAGAATGATGCTTTCGATGATGGGAATGTGATGGCAAGACCTAGGTTTAGTTGTTAGATGATAGGTCAAACCTTCAAAAGAGATGTAGTGGCAAGAAGGCAATCATTCACATCATTCTTGCTCATTCTAAAAAGATCTCTCATGGCATGAGAAACAACCATATTAATATCTGAAATGGCCAGATCATCATACTTATTCATCTTCACACCAAGAATGACTGAGAACTCTACAAAAAGAGGGCATATTTCTATTTCTTTGAAGCAGAAGACATAAAGATTTGGATCCCAAAAGGAAAGAGCACCATGGTGGAAGCTATAATCAAGCCTTATATTCATGAAATGCTTGAGGTTATGAAGATTATATCACCTAAGAAGCATCCAATCATCATAGGTTAGGGAATTGAAAAAATTTTGAATAAGGGTTTTGGTATTTTTAATGCTCATTTTGGTGAACCAATTGTAGAGAATGCAAGGGGGCAATTGTACAAAATGGTTATATGTAGAAAATTAGAAGAAATACATGCCTTGACTAGTGGTCAAAACCTGGTGACTAGGTGTATTGATGTGGGGACCATGAGATAAAGATATGTACATATGTTGATATGTTGTGAATTTTGGTACTTGGTTATGGACAAGTGTTGCCTTTTGTGGGGACCATGATGCTAAGATACATATAAGTGTGTACTTAATAAAGATTATATGATGAGTTGGAAATATCTTAATCCTATCCATATTCATATCTCTACGAGGAACTAAATTGGCAAAATTTAAACTTTTGGCCTAAATTGGATATTTTTCCAAATTCTTGTTTATCTAATTTATATTCTTTTTTTCATATCTATATCTTTTTCTTGTAAAATACCCTATTATATTCCTTGTATATTACATTTTTCTATTCAAAATTTCTAAATTGTGTTCATGATTTTGTTATTAAATCTTTTGAAAAGGAGTCATTTTTCTTACATTGTATAATAAACAAACTTAAGCATATTACTTTAAATAAAATTACAAGTTTTGTATTGCATAATATAAAGTCCTCATAGCTAATACATGTAAGATATTAAGCAAAGTCACAAATCCATTAGTAGAACAAAATATAGTACAAAGGTTATAAAGTATATGTGATACAGCTGTACAAATAAGTGATAAAAGGGGAGAGAAAAGAAGATGGTCAAGCAAACTATTACACACTGTGGCTACTCCCAAGCTATCTCTTGAGCTCGACAATATGCCTCTTATACTCAGCCTTATGGTCCTTTGACCTGCACAACTTGGCCATGACATCCTGCAAAAAAGTCACAACCGAAAAATTTGCATTAGTTGCATTGCATAACCATAACATTCATTCATATATTTTTCATTGATAAATTTCAGTTTTGAACTTACCAAAGTCTTCTTGTTGATCCTAGATATGAGGTTCTTTACATTGTAAAGATCCCGCATCAAGCGATCCACAATATACCTCTTGACCTACATTATTATTTGACATTATATGGTTAGCACTATTATATTATTTGTCATTTTATTATTTCAAACACATTAATAATAATTTTAAGATGAAGTTTCAGTTTTTCTTACATGAGTAGCGCCAACTGACTCGTAGTGTACATGCTGATTCTTAGAGATAGCCAACTCATCAAATATCTCTGTATCATGCTCAAAGTCAATAATATGGAACTCTAAGTTTACCTTTCTAGCCAAGTTACCAGGCACTACATCAATGTTGTGGTGATGCAGAGTGTACTTAAAAGTAGCACTAGACTCACCCTACCTATTTTCTAGGCCTATTCATTGAAAATAAAAGTTAGAGCCAACAAACTAATAAAAGAAAAAAAGAATAAGAAAGATGTTACCTCACAGGTAGTAGCAGCAAGAGCAGATGGATCAGCTACATAAATGCTAGGGTATAAGTCATTCAAAACATCTTCAATAAGTCGAGATCAAGCAAAGCGAACATAGGCTCCCTCCTCAAAAAGCTCTAAAAATATGTCACAGGAGAAACCAATTCGGAAGTGCTAAAATATCTAGTAGATATATCCTTCGTAACAACTATGGAAGGAGGTGGTAAGTTCAAAATATGACAACCAAGGGTCCCTAACCACCATTGCCAAACACACTCACTGAGATACCAACTCCAACAAAATGGACCTTTAAATAATACTCACCTCATCCTCAGGGAATTAATAAGCCTATAGTCCTTGAAGACCACTCCGAATGGCTCAAGTTGTAGTAGCAACCAATAAGGTAATAATATTAATATAAATAAACAATTTGCTAACTTATTTTCATTTTTATTTATGGCAGATAATAACTTGATGAAATTTCAAGTTGTTAAGGCGATTCATATACCTCCCCAAGTTTTTAAAAGTATCAGAACAAGCACTCAAGTACCAAAATTCACGAGGAATGCCAGAGGCATCATCCTCATCATGATCCATCTAGGGGTAGGGAAGATGCCATACTCATATGCCAAAATCTACCAAAATAGACATAAAAAAGCCAATAAGGAAAACTAGAAGAATAATCCCTAGGGAGTTAACTAAATAAACCAAATAAAATCACATACCTCCAAAGCTATCTAGAAACCACTCAAATGGGCACCACCTCTGCACACCTTATCCATGCAGCCTTATAAGTGTACAAGAGTGTCTCCTCTCCAGCTATAGGTCCCGATGGTTTCAAGATCCCTAAAAGTCGGTAAAATGCAAAGATCACTAGTGCTCTCGATGTTATAAAATAGGGTAGAAGCAAGTATAAGAAAATAGGGAGCATCGACTCAGTTGATTAACCTCTACAACATCCTAAGGTATCCAACCATGGCAGACATAAAACTTTGAATAGTACATGCAACTGCTGCCCTCAAAGCCAATAAAAGAAAATGGATAATCGAGCAACTAGCTGATATAGCTCTTAGCTTCACTATCAAGGTGAGGTGTGTACAAACATGCATCAAACGGTACTGGTGTATCAGTGAATGGTAGCCCTATGATTAAGTGAAAGTCCATCAGATCGATTTTTAACTCCCTAAACTTAAAATAGAAAGTATGGGCGGCATTCTACCACTGCTCCAGAAGAGCTCTCAAGGCCATTAAATTATTGGTCTAACGGCCCTCATGAGGGACTATGGTAAGAAACTGCTTGAAACCAAAACCTAAGATGCAAGCATGCACAACATCTAAAAACTCCTCGAACCATGCATGTGCCTGAATTAAGTTGTCATCAGCTTTTAATAGGCTTGCAATTCTTTCCTGAATATAAATAAACACCCAAAAGACCAAAATTCATCACCAAATACCTATAAAATTTAAAAATTGCCTTTTTCCTCTATTGATGGAAGAACACCCAATTTGGCCATATGAAAAGTCGGCTGGCTGTTCATCAGGCCAAACCGGCCATTCCTCTCTTTTGGTTGATTGTTCTTCAACATTTGGTAGGTTGTTCTTTACCCTAGGTTAGTTGTTCATCCTCTTGGCTAGTTATTCATCAGTCAAAATAGAAACCAAGATGCCAAATCATCAAAATTCACCCCAAAGACAACCTAGATGCTAAACTTAGTTTGATATATCATCTTAAGTGCATGGGTAACATAAAATTGTAAAAAACCATCCTAATATAAGAAAATATGGTGCTCTAGATTATAGAGGACTAGTAGAGCTTCTTTATACAATAATTTGATTGTTAGTAGCTACATCCTTCCTCACTTATGCTCGCAAGGATCACTGTACTCACGTCCAAAAGGTTGTGGAGTTCTCTATAGTGCCATTGGGAGTTCAAAGGAAATTTTTGTATATAAGGAAGGAAATGAAATGAATAAGGAAATAATAAGGATATATAAGATATAAAGAATGCCAAATTACCAAAGAGGTCTCTGGAATTTTAAGACTCTACCGGAGGCAGCCGTAACTTCCAAAATTATAACTAAGTCTAGAGGTATGCAAAATAACGTCTTTTTCTCATTAATAATAGGTAATTAGAACTTTTATTTACCTGAATTAACATTTCTTGCATTGCATTTATGCATTAACATCATCAAAATAGAGCCTTTTCAAAGTTAAATTTTCATCCAGTTTTTCAAACATGAAAACATCCCTAGTGATTTTTCAAGGAAGTTTGTCAAAATAAATCCTCCTCAGTGGAATTTTTATCAAATTCAATTTTAATTTCAAAATTCCAAATCATATTCAAGTTAATCTCAAGTCAATTACAAATCAATTTCCAAATTAAAAATCAATTTAAAACTCATTCATAAACTCAATTTCAAAGCCAATTTCAAATCTGAGTCCAAACAAATCATTTTAAATCAATTTCAAATCCAATTCCAATTTGATCCAAGTGACTCATTTCAAATTAATTTTAACTCAATTTCAACCCGAGTTCAAGCAACTCATTTCAAATTAATTTTAAATCCAAGTCCAAGCGACTCATTTTAAATCAATTTTAATCCAAGTCCAAGTGACTCATTTCAAACTCAATTTCAAATTGAGTCTAAATGACTCATTTTAATTTTGGTTTTTAGGAACCTGATGACACTTAAATGATAGCCTCCTAACCCACGGCGATTGGGTTAACACTTAGGGACTACTTCTCATCACCTAATGACACTTAAATGATAGCCTCCTAACCATGGCTATTGGGTTAACACTTAGGGATATCCTCTTATCATTTTCAAAATTTTAAAATTTCCAACTCTTTTTCAAATTAATTTCATGAAAATCAGTTTTGTTTCAAAATTTCAATCCATCCCAATTTCAAAATCCAATTTCATCATCAATTTCAAATAATGATCAACTGCAATTTCAATTTCCATTTCCATTTCAATACTAACCTATGTTTTTAAGTGAAAGTTCATAGGAACCAAGCACAAGTAGATAGAATAAATCAAGTACAATTTCTTCAACCTTATGTTTGTTTTATGCTTTGTCAAAATTTATATGTTAGGATTATGACATCAATGCACAACTTAATTTTAATGTCTTAACAAGACACGTAATCCTCCAAAGTAGAGGGCAAACTATTGAGGGTCATTTTTAAAACTTTGAAGGCCAATAATGAAAACATAAAAATATTTTGCCACTATAAGAGATTGATGTGAGAAATTATCTTTCAAACAAATTCAAGACCTTTCAAAACCTTAAACCTTTACCTGATAACCTAAAAGTACCCGTTTTACCCTTTACCATACTAAAATAAACCCAACCAACCTTTATCATACCTTAACAAACCTTTTACCACTGATGGTGGTGGAAAATAGGTTTTGATTGTTAGATGAGTCAGAAATCCTCCTTTTATATTCATAAGTCAACAAAATTAAACCCTACATTAAGGCTCTTTATGACTTCTCTATTATGTTTTTCAGTCTGATTTTTATGTTTCGTGCCTTATTTTAACCTTAGGAAACTTTATGATGGCTCTTTGTGACTTCTTTATTGTATTTTTCAGTCTGATTTTTGAGTTTCATGCCTTAGTTTAACCTTAGGAAACTTTATGATAAAAAGTAAAACTTTGGTAAAATGACTTTTTTCGAGGTCAAAATTGAGTTTCTGAGACCAAATTACAGTCTAAAACTATCTTCTAAAATTCTAGTGTGTCAGTGAGTACCGTTTGGCAAATAGTTAAAATTTTGACCTCGATGGGTAAAAGAGGGTCCCACACCTTATCATATCATCATTTAAGTGTAATAAAATATGACTTAATTTTCAAGATTATGTTAGTGTATATGTACCCTAGGGCCATTCTTGTATATAAACATTGTATATTTATCCCTATGGTAATAAAATATTCATTTAAATTAAGTGTTAAATTTATTTGAATATTTACCCTTTAGTATTATGTTAAATGATTTTATTATCAAAAGTGGATAATATGAGTGATAAACTCATTAGGCATATATACTATAAATGTTCATAGTCGTTGGATTAATATAAGGGTAATATTAATCCCTAGACTATCACTTCTATCTATTTTCCTTGATCGGTATGTGATATCAATAGTGGGAGGTAATGAGTCTCATGCTACTTGATATGAGATATCAGAATAGACATGTGGATACACATGTGATGGGTGGATCGAACAATGATGTAAGATTTGTGATTGCATGGAAATTCACTTTAGTTAACAATCACAATCTTGAATATAATGGTGCATATGGTCCTTGAACCTAAGGCGACACGGTCATCCATATATGGTTGGTTAGAGTTGGTTATCACTTACATACTTATGCTAGCCACACATGGGTATATGGCGTGTGGTGCTTTAGTTGGTTATAAGTAGGGATGAGTGATCGGCTAAGATGGAATTCATTACCTGGAGTGAACCGGGATAAGATCCTATGCTATCTAAGTCATTCTTGATGAATAAGTACCTGGCCAGGTCAAACTTGACTTACTCGAAAGAGTTTCAGTGCTAGAAAGGATTTTCTAGTAGTAGTCATGTTTTATCAAGAATTGAACTTAAGATAAGGTCATATGATAGAGGCAATTAGAGTTTAACTATACTGTGACTCTAGTCGATATCGGAATCTTGTAATAAAGGGACATTTAGTGCACGATAAATATGTTCTATGGTTCTTATAGATCTGTATATGGCATTCATTTCTAATTGGGTAGTCGTGATATCTATGCTAGGGGTCACTCACGACTTATGGGAACTAAATGTGATTAATTGGGATTTCACATTTAGTATAGAAAGGTATTTCCTTAATATAAAGTGTTAATATTATTTTCCATTGACTTTTAGACTTGAACCTAGTAAGTCACACAGATAAGAGTTGCACATTTGTAGATTAATATTAATTTAATTATTAATTAAAGAGTTTAATTGATTAATTAAATTAATTGAATTAAATTTGCGCGTATGCGGGGATCTAGCACATCCCGAAATCTAAATTCAAAGATTGGGACTTTATTACAATCAAATAAAT
>CATIWO010738025.1:0-12795 GCA_949673435.1 Macaranga tanarius | reverse complement strand
TATCTCTTTCTATCCATCTTCCTTGAGTGCAAACACTAGAGTTCCACAACATCCAAGATCAAATAAGCTTTTACAAGCTCTTAGGGTCATCTAAGAGAGGCTTGTGGGAGAGCTACATCGATCTTGGAGATCAACCAAGTGCAAACCATGTGTCACAAGCTAGAGGATTCACGTTTGGGGAGCTCAGAGCTAGTGGATCGCAACGATCAAAAACATATCGAGCGTTCTACAAACTTTGGAGTTTTGTAAGTGTTGCCTAACTCTTAGTATGTAGTACTTGTAATATGATTACATGCCTTTTTGTTTGTTACTAAAATATTGTCCATGATGCATGATTTGTTAGTTGTGTAAATTGCATGTGATTTGGATCTTGTGGCATGAATGGTTTCTAACTTGGTGCAAGAGTTGCATGCAACTAAAATTTTTAAAATTTCACATATTTAGTTGCTTAGAACTTCCATTCCCTTCATCTATACCTGCAATGGGTCAAGGAAATCGTGGACAGATTTATACTGATGAAATTCCCTGTGTGCTTCACACAAATTCCTTGAAAGGAAAATTCTCAAGAAGATTTCCTCTGTAAGTTAGCTATGGCAATAGAGGAATTCCTATCTGGTGATACATGCATAGAGGTATTTTCTGCCCCCAGTATCCCTAAAGCTAAAGAGACTTGTCCTATTCAGGCCTATCCTATCCAAAACACACCCTGTTGGATGGATCCACTGATTAAATACTTGGAAGATGGAGAATTACCAGTAGACCGAAAAGAAGCTCTTAAATTATCTTTCAAGGCATCTAGATTTGTCCTCCAAAATGGCAAGTTGTACAAGAGGGGATATCACATGCCGCTGCTTTGGTGTTTATCCTTTGAGGAGGCAAATTATGTCCTCAGAGAGGTATACGAGGGAGTGTGTGGTACTCATATTGGAGGAAGGGCCTTATCCATTAAGATAATCAGACATGGATATTTCTGGCCTATGATTGCTAAAGACGCTTCAAAATTTGTACTAAAATGTGATGTTTGCCAAAGATTTGTCAACTCTATACATATTACGGCAAATCCCCAAATTCCCATTCCAGCCCCGTGGCTATTCGCACAATGAGGAATAGACATTCTGGGTCCCTTCCCTATAGCACCCGGGCAGAGGTGCTTCATTATTCTTGCAGTAGACTATTTTACCAAATGGGTAGAGGCCGAAGCCTTGGCAACAATCACTGCTCAAAAAGCCATCAACTTTGTATGGAGGAGCATAATTTATAGATTTGGGATACCTAAGATCCTTGTGTCTGACAATGGCAAACAATTCGATTGTCAAAAATTTACTGATTTCACCGGAGGCCTAAACATCAACCACCGATTCAGCTCTGTCTCACATCCCTAGACTATCGGACAGGCAGAAGTGTTGAACAGGACTGTCCTACAAGGGCTGAAGAAGCAGATAGAAGGTGCTAAAAGCAGTTGGGCAGAAGAACTACCGAGCATATTATGGGCCTACAGAACCACACCAAGGGCTACCACAGGGGAAACTCTTTTCTCCTTGACTTGCAGAACTGAAGCTGTAGTCCCCGTAGAGATTGGAATGCCTACATAAAGGGTCTAGCATTATAATTTAGACAAAAATAAAGAGGAATTGAAGATCAATCTAGACCTGGTTAAAGGTCTAAGAGAAAAAGTGTCAACTAAAATAGCAATTCAACAAAGGAAAGCTACTCACTACTTCAACGCCAGAGTCAAACCAAGACCTCTAAAAATAGGAGACTGGGTACTTAGGCATTTGGGAACTACAAGCAAGAAGGAAGGACAGGGAAAATTATCTCCCAACTAGAAAGGCCCCTTCAAGGTTGTGGAAGTAATCAGGCACGGAACCTATCACATAAGTGACGCTTCTAGGAATCTGCTCCCCCATGCATAGAACTCCCAACATTTGAAGAAATATTATCAGTATGGAAGCTTATAGTCCTTTTGGCCCACTTTTTGTATGTAAACCTAAGTTTTCGGTCCCACCTGATTACTTTTGTATGTGAATATACTTACTGGGATATTTGGCCCTCCTTGGCACTATACAGATTATTTTTGTAATGTAAATGGAGGCCTGTCAGTCCTCTCTGGTTATCTATATTATCCTATGTATTTTTCCCAATTAATGGAGGCTGCCCTAGTAAGAATCTACACTATCCTGTTTATTCAATCTGCCACAGTAATTTTCTTCAACATCAATCATTGCCTCGGTAATATGCTCTGTTTGAATAAAATTACACTAATGTTAGTTAATTCAAACTAATGGAAATTCCAAATAATTCTACTCGAAAAGAAAACACTTCAAAAATCCTGAAGACTATTGGAGATCATTCCTGACAGGAATATCCCTGAGAAACATCTCACGTGAGATGATAAAAATCCCTAACGAAGGGAGACATGCCATATAACGGTATATTAATTTTCCCCAACAACGAGGGAACACTTCTATAAGTGAAGTGCACCATAATAGAAAGCATTCGACCCGCTTATGTCTCTAGAAGTAAGACGAACACCGTCATATCTTTCACTCCCTATGGAGTTCCTACGTAGGAATCCCCCAAATTCAAATCAGGCATATGCCAAATACCCACTGATGATACATAAAAATATGCCTCCAATAAGAGCTGGACACGTGGAAGGTGGATCCTACTTGTTGACCAAGTCATGGACACTCTCTTCAAAGGAGACATAAGATAAAACCCCTAAGGATCTCAAAGGCTATATAGGCAAGGAGCATCCACGCTACTCAGCAGGAACATTCCCTCTCTACACCAATCAATCAACGTAAGCCACGGTGACTCGCTGACCACAAAAGGGACAACAGACACTCCTTCCCTGCTGACAAATATTAAATGCGACATCGATCAGTCACTGTGGCACCGAACACATCACCTTCTCTAAGAAAGCTACTCGATTACACCTACTTGGTCACTCTGCTAATAGGGTCAAAGAGCCAATCACCCACTGACACCTGTCCACTGAGTAAGGCTATATAAAGCCTCCACTCACCAACCATCAGGTTTGATCTCTCTCTCCTTCCCCACTTCTTCCTCTTCTCTTCTGGTTCTTCCATTTTTCATCTCTTTATCCTCGTTGACCATCAGAAGGACACCATCTAACTTGAGCGTTAGAGGGGCTTTGGGCAAACCAAGCCCTCCTAGCTCACCTATTCTATTTTGACAGGTAAACCATGGCCAAGCTAGAGCTGAAAAAGTTTGGGGACCCATCAAATGGCACCGTCTGTGGAAAAAGGATGATATTTGTTGCTTAAGAGCTTATCCTTTTCCTTTAAAATCTCTTTCATCATATTTGCTATTAATTTGCAAGTAAAGACAGCTATGCTTGTGTTTTCTACCCCTTTTTCTCTGCATTTTCTCCACTAGAATTTGAAGAAAAATATATGAGTTGAGCTTTTGTGTATTGGTCTTATTCTTTGTATTTCCTTCATTGGAAATTGAGGAAAGAATAATGTAGTAATGGTGAATATGTGCTCTATTATATGTTGTATATGAAATTCTGGGTTATTGTAACTATTTTTGTGTTTCTTTTATTTCTGCAAAAGAAGTTGTGATTTTTTATAATAGTGGATCGAGTTCCACTGTGAGCAGAGGGTATGAATTAATTGGGGATAAAGAAGTGATAAGTTCCTCTTATATGAGTCCCAAATGGCCTCAGATAATGCATAAAATAATTATCCAACTGCTGAGTGACATTTGGACATCCGTCTAACCAATGTCCAATATCATGCCCCCCTAATGACCCGCAGACTTTTTAGACTAAGAGTCTCAAGCCTTTATGACTAGAGGGCTAAAATCTATAATGTTGATTGGATATCTAGCTATCAAGCTCAGTGAAGAAGACCTCTGCCTAATCGGGTATTCACATGAACATCAACACCCCGCTAGCATTTTCTCTACTAATTGCTGTAAAGAAATTTGCCATATACTTATTGGGCCACTAAGGCATTGTGAGAACTGACGTGCCTCTTAGGCAAGCCTTACACTGGCCCATTACAGTAGGGAGGATGACAATATGGTCCATAGAGATAGGCAATTATGGTCTCAAATATGAACCCCGAAGAACTATTAAGGCACAAGCTTTGGCCGACTTTATTATAAAATATTGTTTCAATGATGTGGAAAGTAAAAATGAAGCCGATAATCACCAAAATGGGACTCTAGGGTCTTTGCCAAGCTCTTCTTCAGGAGACACCTATGAATGGGATTTGTATGTAGATGGTTCTGTCTGTTCAGGAGGGGCTGGAGCAGGGATAGTGCTGAAAGGCCCATAAGATTTTCTAATCAAACACGCCCTGAAATTTACTTTTTTGGCTTCAAATAACACATCAAAATATGAGGCAATCATCAACGGCCTCAAACTGGCAGAAACTATGGGAGTTTCAAGCTTAAAAGTACATAGCGACTCTCAGCTCGCGGTGAACCAAATCACAGGTGTATTTGAGGTAAAAGATGAGGTAATGGATCTAAACCTGCAACGGGTCAAGGAAATCCTGGACAGATTTACACAGAGGAAAATCCCTGTGTACTTCACGCAAATTCCCTGAGAGGAAAATTCTCAAGTAGATTTCCTCAGTAAGTTAGCTACGGCAATAGAGGAATTCCTATCTGGTGATACATGCATAGAGGTATTGTCTGCCCCCAGTATCCCCAAAGCTAAAGAGACTTGTCCTATTTAGGCCTATCCCATCCAAAACACACCCTGCTGGATGGATTCACTGATTAAATACTTGGAAGATGGAGAATTACTAGTAGACCGAAAAGAAGCTCTTAAATTGTCTCTCAAGGCATCTAGATTTATCCTCCAAAATGGCAAGTTGTACAAGAGGGGATATCACATGCCGCTGCTTCGGTGTTTATCCTCTGAGGAGGCAAATTATGTCCTCAGAGAGGTATACGAGGGAGTGTGCAGTACTCATATTGGAGGAAGGGCCTTGTCCAGTAAGATAACCAGACAGGGATATTTTTGGCCTATGATTGCTAAAGACGCTTCAAAATTTTTACTAAAATATGATGTTTGCAAAAGATTTGCCAACTCTATACATATTCCGGCAAATCCCCAAATTCCCATTCCAGCCCCATGGTTGTTCGCACAATGAGGAATAGACATTCTGGGTCCCTTCCCTACAGCACTTGGGGAGAGGCGCTTCATTATTCTTGTAGTAGACTATTTTACCAAATGGGTAGAGGCTGAAGCCTTGGCAACAATCATTGCTCAAAAAGCCATCAACTTTGTATGGAGGAGCATAATTTATAGATTTAGGATACCTAAGATCCTTGTGTCTGACAATGGCAAACAGTTCGATTGTGAAAAATTTAGAGATTTCACTGGAGGCCTAAAAATCAACCATCGATTCAGCTCTGTCTCGCATCCCCAGACTAACGGACAGGTAGAAGTGTTAAACAGGACTGTCCTACAAGGGCTGAAGAAGCGGATAGAAGGTGCCAAAAGTAGCTGGGTAGAAGAACTACTGAGCATATTATGGGCCTACAGAACCACGCCAAGGGCTACCACAGGGGAAACTCCTTTCTTTTTGACTTACGGAACTGAAGCTATAGTCTCCGTAGAGATCAGAATGCCTACAAAAAGGGTCCAGCATTGTAATTTGGATAAAAATAAAGAGGAATTGAAGATCAATCTAGACCTGGTTGAAGGTCTGAGAGAAGAAGTGTCAACTAAAATAGCAATGCAACAAAGGAAAGCTACTCACTACTTAAACGCCAGAGTCAAACCAAGACCTCTGAAAATAGGAGACCGGGTACTTACGCATTTGGGAGCTACAAGCAAGAAGGAAGCACAGGGAAAATTATCTCCCAACTGGAAAGGCCCCTTCAGTGTTGTGGAAGTAATCAGGCACGGAACCTATCACATAAGTGATGCTTCTGGGAATCTGGTCCCCCATGCATGGAACTCCTAGCATTTGAAGAAATATTATCAGTAAGGAAGCTTATAGTCCTTTTGGCCTATTTTTTGTATGTAAACCTAAGTTTTCGGTCCCTCTTGATTATTTTTGTGTGTGAATCTACTTACTGGGATATCTGGCCCTCCTTGGCACAATACGAATTATTTTTGTAATGCAAATGGAGGCCTGTTAGTCCTTGCTGGTTATCTATATTATCCTATATGTTTTTCCCAATTAATGGAGGCTACCCTAGCAAGAATCTACACTATTCTGTTTATTCAATCTGGCACAGTAATTTTCTTCAACATCAATCATTGCCTCGGTAATACGGTCTGTTTGAATAAAATTACACTAATGTTAGTCGATTCAAACTAATGGAAATTCCAAACAATTCTACTAGAAAAGAAAACACTTTAAAAATCCTGAAGACTATTGGAGATCATTCCTGACAGGAGTATCCCTGAGAAACATTTCACGTGAGATGACAGAAATCCCTAATGAAGGGAGACATGCCATATCACGGTACATTAATTTTCCCCAACAATGGGGGAACACTTCTAGAAGTGAAGTGCACCATAATAGAAAGCATTCGACCCGCTTATGTCTCCAGAAGTAAGACGAACACCGTCATATCTTTCACTCCCCATAGAGTGCCTACGCAGGAATCCCCCAAATTCAAATCAGGCACATGCCAAATACCCACTGATATATATAAAAATATGCCTCTAATAAGAGCTGGATACGTGAAAGGTAGATCCTACTTGTTGACCAAGTTATGGACACTCTCGTCAAAGGAGACATGAGATAAAACCCCTAAGGGTCTCAAAGGCCACATAGGTAAGGAGCATCCACGCTACTCAGCGGGTACATTCCCTCTCTATACCAATCAATCGACATAAGCCACGGTGACCCACAGACCACTAAAGGGACAGCGTTGATCCGCTGACCACCAAAGGGACAACGGACACTCCTTCCCTGCTAATAAACATTAAATGCGCCACCCATCAGTCACTGTGGTACCTAACATATCACCTTCTCAAAGAAAGCTACTCGATTACACCTACTTGGTCACTGTGATGATAGGGTCAAAGATCCAATCACCCACTATCACCTGTCCACTGAGTAAGGCTATATAAAGCCTCCACTCACCAACCATCAAGTTTGATCTCTCTCTCCTTCCCCACTTCTTCTTCTTCTCTTCTAGTTCTTCCATTTCTCATATCTCTATCTTTTCTGACCATCAGAGGGACACCATCTGACTTGAGTATCGGAGGGGCTTTGGGCAGACCAAGCCCTCCTAGCTCACATATTCTCTTTTGACAGGTAAACCATAGCCAAGCTAGAGTTGAAAAAGTTTAGGGACCCATCAAATGGCACCGTCTGTGGAAAAAGGATGATCTTTGTTGCTTAAGAGGTTATCCTTTTCCTTTGAAATCTCTTTCATCATATTTGCTATTAATTTACAAGTAAAGACATCTATGCTTGTGTTTTCTACCCCTTTTTCTCCATTAGAAATTGAAGAAAATTATATGAGTTGAGTTTTTGTGTATTGGTCTTATTCTTTGTATTTCCTTCATTGGAAATTAAAGAAAGAATAATGTAGTAATGGTGAATATGTGCTCTGTTATGTGTTGTATATGAAATTCTGGGTTGTTGTAACTATTATTATGTTTCTTTTATTTTTGGAAAAGAAGTTGTGATTTTTTATCATAATGGATCGAGTTCCACTGTGAGCAGAGGGTATGAATTAATTGGGGATAAAAAAGTGATAAGTTCCTCTTAGATGAGTCCCAAATGGCCTCAGATGATGCATAAAATAATTATCCAACTGCTGAGTGACATCTGGACATCCCTCTGACCAATGTCCAATATCATGCCGACCTAATGACCCGCTGACTTCTTAGACCAAGAGTCTCAAGCCTTTATGACTAGAGGGCTAAAATCTACAATGTTGATTGGATATCTAGCTATCAAGCTCAGTGAAGAAGACTTCTGCCTAATCGGGTATTCATAACATCA
Organism: Macaranga tanarius; assembly: GCA_949673435.1. NCBI lineage: Eukaryota > Viridiplantae > Streptophyta > Magnoliopsida > Malpighiales > Euphorbiaceae > Macaranga > Macaranga tanarius. Next base: position 4,837 of record CATIWO010738025.1, on the reverse strand, counting down.
ACACCCCTCTAGCCACCGGGGGAAGCAAGCTTTGGATTCTCAGGATTGCCCAAAGGAGAAAATCATATCTCACTCTTTATCACATTTCAGCAAGAGAGAAAAGGAATTCGAGGAATTTCTAGAATGGAAAAGTATATTTGGTAAGATGATGCATTTCTCGCCATTAGGGCTCCCTCTAAACATAAAGTGGAGATTACAGATTCTTCCTCTTCTGAAGAGGCTCAAGAGATTATAAGCACCTTATAGATAATCCCAGCTAGAGAGATCTCTATCAGCACTATACATCCACCAGGAACCCAGTGATCATCGGGTAAACTCTCCACGTTGGGCTGAGGACAACTGAAGAAATTTTTATCAGAAAGCTTCTATGTGGAAATCACATCTGGTCTTTATCTTTTCGAAGCTTTTGAATTGTCCTATGTATGAAATCTCTCATGGAACTCTATGTATGAATTATTTCTTTGACCCTATATGAACTAATTAGTCTATACCCTCTTGAGAATGAGGATTTTTCCTATTGGTTTATTTCTGTCCCTATGACTAAATGGGCGAACCACTCTCTGATCAAAGAGCTGAATCTCTCTAGTCTTCTCTATACATCACCGACTCTCCCATAGGAATATAAGCTTCTCAATGAGAAATATCAATTCATGAATCTATAACTCCCTCAAGGGAGAAAAATTTTTGAATGAAGATTGTCCATCGCCCACTTAGGTATCCCAAACTCCTCTAAGTCAGAGAAGCTCCCTCAGCTCAGAGAGTATCCCTTTAAATATCTCCCGCATGGGAGCCGAACTTCCTCCACTTGGGAAAGATAATCTAGCAATCTCCCCCATGGGAGCACAATTTGCTTCACTTAGAAATGTCACCTCCCTCGTGAGAGTAAAATCTTTCCACTTGGAGTAACCCAACTCCTCACCGTGGCAATGTTCCCTTAATTAGGAACATCACTTAGAAATGTCAATCTTCCCCAATAAAGCCTTAGAAACCCACATGGGGGGCATACTCGTACATCAAAGGGACCAATCCCTCTGACTAATGATGCTAAATCCTACTTCCAAATTAGTCATCCAGAAGTGAGGCACTCTCCATAAGTGAGACTCCATGCCCATGAGGGTTTAAGAAACACAACTTCCTTACCAGGCACCAACCAACCTCCACAAAGAGGCACTCTCCATGGAGTATCATTTAAATTTGGAAGTCAAAATCTCTCCTTAAGTGAGAGTCGCATGTCCCCATGGACTTGTGGTACAAATAATCTCCCCAAGGAGCCATGTCCCCATGGACACAGATCTAACTCGACACCATGTCCATATGGACACAGATCTAACTCAACACCGTGTCCACATGGACATAGATCTAACTCGACACCATCTCCCCACGGACACAAATCAAACTTAAATACCATGTCCACAAGGATAATCCATGCCTGAGATTAGTAGCCTTTAATCTCAAGCATAGATTGAGGGGCTACTGATGATATACAAAAATATGCCTCTAATAAGAGTTGGACACGTGGAAGGTGGATCCCATTTATTGACCAAGTTATGGACACTCTCGTCAAAAGAGATATGAGATAAAACCCCCAAGGGTCTTAAAGGCCACATAGGCAAGGAGCATCCATGCTACTCAGCGGGTACATTCCCTCTCTACACCAATTAATCAATGTAAGCTATAGTGACCCGCTGACCACTAAAGGGACAATGTTGACCTGCTGACCACCAAAAGGACAACAGACTCTCCTTCCCTGCTGACAAACATTAAATGTGCCACCCATCAGTCACTGTTGCACCTAACACATCACCTTCTCTGAAAAAGCTACTCGATTACACCTACTCGGTCACTGTGTTGATAGGGTCAAAGAGCCAATCACCCACTGACACCTGTCCACTGATTAAGGCTATATATAGCCTCCACTCACCAACCATCAGGTCTGATCTCTCTCTCATTCTCCACTTCATCTTCTTCTCTTCTAGTTCTTCCATTTCTCCAAAACTCTTTCATCTCTCTATCCCCGCTGACCATCAGAGGGACACCGTCTGACTGGAGTGTCAGAGGAGCTTTGGATAAACCAAGCTCTCCTAGCTCACCTATTCTCTTTTGACAGGTAAACCATGGCCAGGCTGGAGCTGAGAAAATTTGGGGACCCATCAAATGGCGCCATCTGTGGAAAAAGGATGATGTTTGTTACTTAAGAGGTTATCCTTTTCCTTTGAAATCTCTTTCATCATATTTACTTTTAATTTGCAAGTGAAGACAGCTATGCTTGTGTTTTCTACCCCTTTTTCTCTGCATTTTCTCCACTGGAAATTGAAGAAAATTATATGAGGTGAGCTTTTATGTATTGGTCTTATTCTTTGTATTTCCTTCATTGGAAATAAAGGAAAGAATAATGTAGTAATGGTGAATATGTGCTTTATTATGTATTGTATATGAAATTCTGGGTTGTTGTAATTATTGTTTTGTTTCTTTTATTTTTGGAAAAGAAGTTGTGATTTCTTATAATAGTGGATCAAGTTCTACTGTGAGCAGAGGGTATGAATTAATTGGGAATAAAGAAGTGATAAGTTCCTCTTAGATGAGTCCCAAATGGCCTCAGATGATGCATAAAATAATTATCCAACTGCTGAGTGACATCTGGACATCCCTCTGACCAATGTCCAATATCATGCCCACCTAATGACCCGCTGACTTCTTCGACCAAGAGTCTCAAGCCTTTATAACTAGAGGGATAAAATCTATAATGTTGATTGGATATCTAGCTATCAAGCTTAGTGAAGAAGACCTCTGCCTAATCGGGTATTCACATGAACATCAACACCCCTCCAGTCACTAGGGGAAGCAATCTTTAGATTCTTAGGATTACCCAAAAGAGAAAATCATATCTCACTCTTTATCACATTTCAACAAGAGAGAAAAGGAATTTAAAGAATTTATAGAATGGAAAAGTATATCTAGTAAGATGATGCCTTTCTCGCCATTAGGGCTCCCTCTAAACACAAAGTGGAGATTGCAGATTCTTCCTCTTCTGAAGAGGCTCAAGAGATTAGAAGCACCTTATAGATAATCCCAGCTAGAGAGATCTCTATCAGCACTATGCAACCACCGGGAACCCAGTGATCATCGGGTAAACTCTCCACGCTGGGTAGAGGACAGCTGAAGAAATTTTCATTAGAAAGATTCTATGTGGAAATCACATATGGTCTTTATCTTTTCGAAGCTTTTGAATTGTCCTATATATGAAATCTCTCATGGAACTCTATGTAGGGGTGTGCAAAAATAACCGAAAACCGAATTACCGAACCGAACTGAACCGAACCAGTCAGTTCGGTTCGGTTTTTAAAAATAAAATACTAATTCAGTTCAAACCGAACCGAACTAAAATATGTTCAGTTTGGTTTGGTTTTTAGAGTATAAAATAGATAAAACCCGAACTGAACCAAACTCTAGTATATTCTAAAATTTTATATATGTTTATAGTTCGGTTTGATTGGTTTATTACTAATATTTTAAATTTTATTAATAATATTAGTTTCTAAATATATAAAACTCTTAATAAAATTATTTACCACCAAAAAAGTTCTAACAAAACGTATTTAAATATATTTTAGAGAATCGGTTCATTTGTTTTTTTGAAAAATAAATAAATAAAATAAGTATAAAAAATTAACATTAATATATCTTATAAATATTATTAGAATATTTTAAAATTACATAAATAAAATAACTTTAAAATTAAAAAGTGAAAAAAATATTAAAAAAAGAAAAAATAATCAAACCGAACCGAACCGAAAAATTTCGGTTCGGTTCAATTCGGTTTTAAGGATTTTTTACACCGAACCGAACCGATATAGGTTCGGTTTAATTCGATTTTAGTGATTTTTGAACAAAACCGAACCGAACCGACTTTTGCACACCCCTACACACAGTTAAAGTCTTGCAAAATATCATGTTTATTTAAAATTATAACAAAAATAAACTTTCATATTTTTTAAAGGTTAATTGGTCAAAAACTTTCATGTATAATTTTAAAAACTAAAATAAATTTATAAATAAACAAAAAATTTAATTTCTTAAAACTACTAATATTATTAGTGAATAATTAAATTTTATATTAATATAATATATTATTTAGTTTTTAAGTTTTACAAAAAATAAATAAATTATATTTTAAATATTAAATTTTTATTTTTTTTTTGTTAAAATATAGACTAATTTGTTAAATATTAAAAATATTAGGGAGGTATATGTAAATATGTAAGGTGTTTTTTTGTAGCCTGTCAAAATATAGAGAGCTAATTGTAACTAATTTATTACCAAAATCAACTTTTGGCTATAATTGCAACTATTTTATAAAATTAGGCTAGATATGCCAAAATTTAAAAAGTAGGCTAAAATTGCACCAACTCGTAAAGGTTTGGATTTTTTTGACCAATTGGCCTTTTTTTAAACTATTGACATTAAAAAATTATAATGATAGTTACGAGAATATAATTCATTCTCAAAAGTTAAATTCTTAAGTAGTATTTATTTGATAAATCATCTTAATCTTCATTTTAGAGACATCCAATTATTAATGAGTCATTCTTGTGCAAATGTTTGCACCGGTACAAATGAAACTATTAGCCATTAGATTAATTGTCATTTAATTGTAACCATTGATATATTTTACAGGTATTGATACACCAATCTAACAGTTGTAATTTCATTTGTACCGGTGCAAACATTTATACTATAGCAAAAGTCATTATTAATAAGAAATTAACTGAAATATTAATTTTTCATACAGTATTATAAATAATAATAAATGCCCTCAAAACTGCAAACATGTGTATCA
>CATIWO010737902.1:0-13561 GCA_949673435.1 Macaranga tanarius | reverse complement strand
TAGCTCCACTCTCAGAAACATTGACTATCAAACAGCTATACCAAGACCTGTATATGATAGCCAAAATCCAAACATGGAAGAAGATGAAACACCTTCAGTCCCTTCTTCTCCAACTCCCTCTGCCATTACCCAAAACATCGCAGCAGAAATCAGTGTTTTGGAAAAAGAATTTCAAATCGATAAAACTCATCTTTAAAAGAATTTTATTCTAAAAAGAATGAGTCAAAAAGAATTTGGTTCTTTTAAAACTTCTTGGAAATCAAAGATGAGATTTAGGAAAAATATTACTAATTTTGTAATGATTATAAAATTAAAATGAAGTTTTTTGATTGGTTTGAAACGTTTTATGCACATCAAAATAAAATTGCATATCCTTTCAAAAAAATCAAAAACTAAATCAAACAAGACGGCTAATCCAATTATGATGAGAAACAAAAATCCTAAACAGAAGGTAGATGATCAGATAGTCCAATCTGAACACCCACCATTAAGGAACATAACTTTTTCTTATGGTAATTCAGAAATTCCAGCAGCTCCATTCAAACTTTTACAAGATAATGATGATTCAAAAAATTTGAAACACATTATTTTACAAAGAAATTTTTCAAACATACATCTTCAAACGATTGGAAAATAGTTAACCAGAATTGAAACTCAAATTCAACAACCAACTATTTTACATCATTCTGCTCCAAAGTCTTCTGAGTCTGTCAAACTTCTAGAACAAAAACTTAAAAATCCTATTTTTAAACCATCCCAAGTTTCAAAACAGAGCCAACAACAACTTCAAACAAGCAAACTTGAATTTGCACAAGCAATTTGTGATCAACTGAGTAGAATTGAACAAGCTTCTAGCTCAGCTGATACTTATCAAGTTGTTCCTGAAACTTCTCATTTAAGAGGTATCAGTGCAATTGATATCACTAATAACTCTTCTGAAAAAGAGAGTCAAAATGGTTTTCAAACTGAAACTGGTTTTCAAAATCAAAATGATTTTCAAACTAGTTTTCAAAATTAGAATGAATAGACAAGTCAACCTCGTATCAATAGGTTGGATTGGTCAATCATTTTGAGAAGTGTGGTGATGGCACCTGACATTATCAGACAACCTGATGTCTACCCACAATCTCATTTTAATGCTTCATCTGTTTATGAATAGAACCTAGATGGTATGAGTGAATACTAAGTGTTAGGTCTCTTGCAACAGATGACAATGGCAGTAAATGCCTATAAGACTCAAACTGGTAGTATGGATAAGGCCATTGCTGAACTCCTAATTGTTGGTTTCTCGGGTCAACTCAAAGGTTGGTGGGACTATCACTTGACCTCTAACCAACAAACATAAATTTTAAATGCTATCCAAACTTTTGAAGATGGCACTCATTTTCTTGATAATCTCGGTAACCCAGTCTAGGATGCTGTGTCTACCTTGATTTTAATAATTTCTTTACATTTTATCAGAGATCCAAGCCATCTTAAAGACAAAAATGTTAAGCTTCTTAGCAACCTTCGTTGTAGGAAACTTAGTGATTTTCAAACTTATAAAAATATATTTCTGACTAGAATCATGCTTCGTGAAGATTCTAATCAGCCATTCTGGAAGGAAAAGTTTCTTACAGGTTTACCTAAAATATTAGGTGAAAAGGTTAGGAATACTATAAGAGTTTCTTATGGTAATCAGATACCTTATAATCAATTTACTTACGGTGAATTGATTAGCCTAGAATGAAGGGCTTAAGATCTGTCAGGATCTAAAGCTTCAAAAATAATTTAAGTTTGAACTTACGAAAACAAAACTGGAAGTTGAAACTTTCTGCAAACAATTTGATTTTCAAAATCCTATTAAAATAAAAATCTTTAATGGTAAATGTTCAACAAAACCATACAGAAAATTCAAGAAATCAAAATTTCGTAAACATAAGAAATCTTACAAGTCTTATAAACCTGAAAAAGAAGATTATTACAAAACACCTTCTTCTTTTAAAAAGACTCATAAGAAATCTTCCAAACCATACAGGAAATCCTCCAAATAAAATCTCAAGGATATCACATGTTATAAGTATGGCAAAAAAGGTCACACTCAAAGATTCTGTCTGGTTAATACTTGGCTCCATGAATTAGGATTAGAGGATGAAGTTTTTCAAAAGATTTCTGCACTTCTAATTGAATCCTCTGATTCTAGTTTTTCAAACGTTTCTTCTGAGGATGACCATCCTCTTCAGATTAATGAAATTGGTATTTCATCAATTTTTGAGTCAGACTCCTTTGACTCTGACAATCCTCCAAAGCACATTAACATGTTTACCAAAGATCAAGAAACACTCAGCATATTAGTGATTCAAAACTTCAAAAATAATTTCTTGATAAACTTCTGAAATATTTAGAAGACAAACTTGTTGAAACTCCTGCTTCTTCTATTTTACCTTCAACTTCCAAAAATAGTTACAACCTGAAAACTATTCTTAAAAAAGGTAAAAAGACTAAAACTCCTGTTGGTACTCTTCAGGATCTTCAGAAAGAAGTAAAAACTATTAAGTCCGAATTAATGGAACTTAAAATCAAACAACAAAGAGACTCTAAATCATTCAATCTCTTATTTCCAAACAAAAAACTATTTCAAATTCTAATTCAGGAGACTCTGACGATCCTTCTAAATCACCAAACATGCAATGCTTGGATAAAGTTCCAGAAAACTATATCAATGTTTTAAGGGAAATTTGTATTCTGTATCGTTTATATTTACTTTTGTATTTACCTACTGTAATGTAAATGTAAAAGTAAAGACTTAAAAAAAAAGTAAAAAGCAAAAGCATGTAGACTAAAATAATGTTGTCTGCCTTCTTACCAAACTCCAGCTCGCCCATATGAAGGCTCTCCCATGTAAAGCTTAGCCCCACTCCATGTGCAGCTCGTTAATCAGTCTGCTTTTCCACCAAACGCAGGCTCAAAAGTCTTCATCAGCATGATGGCCAGCCTATCTTCTCGGAACTCCAGCCTTAATGCCCGGCTATAAGAAGACTCTCCTGCTGTCAGATGAAGGGGGTTGCAATTTTCAAAGAGAAAAATTTAGCTATGTTCTTTCTTTCTATAATCAAACTTTGTACTGAGTGATTGTAAGAAAACCTTCTTGTTTCCTTTCACCTGTACCCAAACTTGTAACCGTCGGCTATGGTTTGTATCTTTTATAATTAATTTATAAAGGTATAAATTTGGCTTTCAAACTGTGTTTAATTTATTTTCTGCAAACTTAAGTATGCTCTGTGCTTGCCTCTAGTGGGATCTTGCACATCAAAAAACTATATTGTTTTATACTGTACTTAATCTTCTTCTACTCCTTTCTGTGTATAGTTATCTGACTGGGCATCCTCTGAGCCATACACCATTTTTATTCTGAACGGTACCTGTCTGGAGCATTCCTCTGGGTCGTTCTTACTTTTCAAATTTTCTTGACAGGGTGATTTGTGATCATACATCTGCATTCATCCTATATACTGTTGTTTTCTTGCAGGGTGCTTTGTGGCCATACAACTGCATATGCATTAAAAACAACTCAAACTTTTAATTTAAACAGTAACTATTTTTATTGTATATTTCTGTGCACAAACTATTTTAATTTCAACAGTACTTATTTTTACTGTTCAAACTTCAAACAGTTTTACATACCTACCCTTTTATTGTGGATACCCGCCTCGTGGCTTTTATGTTCTGGTTGGTTTAATAAAATAATAAAGTAGGCTGTATAAATCTTCATCTTTTCTGCATTCTTCACTTCAAACTATCCTGTTTTCGATCCTGTCTCCTCATGGTACAAAGTAAGGCTATTTTATGCTTTAAACTATTCAAAATTCATTTTTAGGGGTGAACAACAGTAAAGCCCTGAATTGAATAATGAGAGGTATTGGTACATTAGTAAGACCCGTTTTGCCAGGTTGAGTTGTAGGGCAGTAAGCTGGTGGCCATTTTTCTATTCAGTTCAAAGTTTTAATGTTCTAATTTTTAAAATAAATTTAGTAAACATTTTTTGTAGAAATCAATCTTTCTCAAACTCTTCTACTTCTGACTCGACAGAGTCCAAGCGGGTAGTTAGTTATGATGAAATGATTATCGAAGATTTTTCAAAATATATTGATGACTGGGAAATTCCCAAGATTCAGAAAAAATATATTTACAAATCTTCCAAACTCACTTTCATAAAAAATAATTTTACAATCAAAACAGAAGAAAGGGACATATAAATTTCCAAACCTTTTACAGAAATCCAACTTCTTTCTTCAAAATCTTTACAAAAACACAAAGATTGATCTTAAAACTACATACACATAGGCCTTGTTCAGGTAGGAATAAAACCTCTTACCAGGGAAGGTCTAGATACACTAATCTTAGCTGCCCTGAGGGATGCTAGGTTTGTAAACTTTTCTGATTCTTTATTAGGAACGGTGGAATCCAGTCTTAACAAAGGACCAGTGAGTTTCAGCTACTATCCAAACATAACAGTCTCTTTAAATGATAAAAATGTTTTAAAGAGCATTATTTTACAAATCAAAACTCATAACTACAAAATGCTTTCTGGGTCGATTCCTATTGCATTAATGTTTCGAGTTCATTACAAAGTAATGGTTTCTGTTTTTGTAACTAAACACCTCAAACACTCACCAAAAGGCGAAACCATCCTTCTCCAAATAGATTTATCCAAATCTAATATTGTCATACCCAGAGCCATTCAATGAAAAGATGTTACCTTACCTGAGGAATGGTTCTTAGAAGGAGCCACTCAACCTTAGTCTCCAAAAAAACCTGATCCAAATACAAACCTGAGAAATGTTACCCAGTTCTTAGATAGAAGAGTTAAACTGTCCTTCGATAGAAGATCAATTAGTTCCAAATTTTCTGATGAAGTCTCTACCTCTTCAACAATTAACTTGGGAAGAGCCTTACAACTTCCTTCAATCATTTATACTCGTGCTCCTTATCCAAATGATCAACAGATTCAAACACATGTTTAGCCAAGGTTCTCAACTTCTAAAATACCTAGCTCCTCGCTACAAAATGTTGACTATCAGACATCCATACTAAGACCTATCTACGATAGCCAAAATCCAAACACAGAAGAAGATGAAACACCTTCAGCCCCTTCTTCTCCAACACCCTCTGCCATTACCCAAAACATCACAGCATAAATCAATGTTTTGAAAAAAGAATTTTAAATTAATAAAACTCTTCTTCAAAAGAATTTTTATTCTAAAAAGAATAAGTCAAAAATAATTTGGTTCTTTTCAAACTTCTTGGAAATCAAAGATGAGATTCAGGAAAAATATTACAAATTTTGTAATGATTATAAAATTCAAATGAAGTTTTTTGTTTGGTTTGAAACGTTTTATACACATCAAAATAAAATTGTATATCCTTTCAAAAAATCAAAAACTAAATCAAATAAGACTGTTAATCTAGTTACGATGAGAAACAAAAATCCTAAATGGAAGGTAGATGATTAGATAGTCCAATCTGAACACCCACCATTGAGGAACATAACTTTTTCTCATGGTAATTTGGAAATTTCAGCAGCTCCATTCAAACTTCCACAAGATAATGATGATTCAAAAAATTTGAACCACATTATTTTGTAAAGCAATTTTTCAAACATACATCTTAAAAAAATTGAAAAACAGTTAACCAGAATTGAAACTCAAATTCAATAACCAACTGTTTTACATCATTTTGCTCCAAAGTCTTTTGAGTCTGTCAAACTTCCAAAACAGAAAGTTAAAAATCCTATTTTTAAACCATTCCAAGTTTCAAAACAGAGCCAACAACAAATTCAAACAAGCAAACTTGAATTTACACAAGCAATTCATGATCAACTGAGTAGAATTGAACAAGCTTCTAGCTCAGCTGATACTTCTCGAGTTGTTCCTAAAACTCCTCCTTCAAGAGGTATCGGTGTAATTGATATCACTGATAACTCTTCTGAAGAAGAGAGACAAAATAGTTTTCAAACTGAAACTGGTTTTCAAAGTTAAAATGATTTTCAAACTAGTTTTCAAAATCAGAATGACCAGCCAAGTCAACCTCATATCAATAGGTTGGATTGGTCAATCATTCCGAGAAGTGTGGCGATGGCACCTGACATTATCAAATAACCTGATGTCTACCCACAATCTCATTTTAATGCTTCATCTATTTATGAATGGAACCTAGATGGTATAAGTGAATACCAAGTGTTAAGTCTCTTGTAACAGATGACAATGGCAGCAAATGCCTATAAAACTCAAACTGCTAGTATGGATAAGGCCATTGCTGAACTTCTAATTGCTGGTTTTTTGGGTCAACTCAAAGGTTAGTGGGACTATCACTTGACCTCTGACCAACAAACATAAATTTTAAATGCTATTCAAACTTTTGAAGTTGGCACTCCTTTTCTTGATGATCTCAGTAACCCAGTCCATGATGTTGTGTCTACCTTGATTTTAATAATTTCTTTACATTTTATCGGAGATCCAAGCCATCTCAAAGACAAAAATGCTGAGCTTCTTAGCAACCTTCGTTGCAGGAAACTTAGTGATTTTCAAACTTATAAAAATACATTTTTGACTAGAATCATGCTTCGTGAAGATTATAATCAGCCATTCTGGAAGGAAAAGTTTCTTGCAAGTTTACCTAAAATATTAGGTGAAAAGGTTAGGAATACCATAAGAGCTTCTCATGGTAATCAAATACCTTATAATCAATTTACTTACGGTGAATTGATTAGCCTGACCCAGAATGAAGGGCTTAAGATCTGTCAGGATTTAAAGCTTCAAAAATAACTTAAGTCTGAACTTAAGAAAATAAAATAGGAAGTTGGAACTTTCTATAAACAATTTGATTTTTAAAATCCTATTGAAACAAAAACCTGTAATGGTAAATGTTCAATAAAACCATATAGAAAATTCAAGAAATCAAAATTTCACAAACATAAGAAATTTTATAAGTCTTATAAATCTGAAAAAGAAGATTATTATAAAAAACCTTCTTCTTCCAAAAAGACTTATACGAAATCTTCCAAACCATACAGGAAATACTCCAAACAAAATCTCAAGGATATCACCTGTTACAAGTGTGGCAAAAAAAGGTCACACTCAAAGATTCTGTCGGGTTAATACTCGGCTCCATGAATTAGGATTAGAGGATGAAGTTTTTCAAAAGATTTTTGCTCTTCTAATTGAATACTCTTATTCTAGTTTTTTAAATGTTTCTTCTGAGGATGATCGTCCTCTTTAGATTGATGAAATTGCTACTTCATCAATATCTGAGTCAGACTCCTCTGACTCTGAAAATCCTCTAAGACACATTAATATTCTTACCAAAGATCAAAAAACACTCCTGGAAACAATTAAGCATATTAGTGATTCAAAACTTCAAAAAGAATTTCTTGATAAACTCCTAAAATCTTTAGAAGACAAACCTGTTGAAACTTCTGCTTCTTCTGTTTTACCTTCAACTTCCAAAAATAGTTACAACCTGACAACTATTCTTAAAAAAGGTAAAAAGACCAAAACTCCTATTGGTACTCTTCAGGATCTTTAGAAAGAAGTAAAAACTATTAAGTCTGAATTAAAGGAACTTAAAATCAAATAACAAAGAGACTCTGAAATCATTCAATCTCTTATTTCTAAACAAAAAATTGTTTCAAGTTCTGATTTAGGAGACTCTGACGATCCTTCTGAACCACCAAACATGTAATGCTTGGACAAAGTTCCAGAAAACTATATCAATGTTTTAAGGGAAATTACTTCTCAAAAATATTTGATTCAAACAAAAATTATTTTCTCAAATGATTTTGAACTGGAAACAATTGCATTATTTGATACTTGTGCTGATTTAAGTTGTATCAAGTATGATTTGGTTCCCAAACATTTTCATCAGAAAACTAAAGAAAAACTTGCAGCTGCAAATGATTCTGAATTGACCATTGGTGGTAAAGTGGAAGCCTCAATGGTTACAGGAAACATTGCACTCAGGAATTTATTCATTCTTGCAAAAGATTTACGTTCAATGGTTATTTTAGGGACTCCTTTTATCAATTTAATTACTCCCTATAAAGTCAATGAACAAAGAATTTATTTTAAAGCAAGGAATAAAAAATTAGTTTTTCCTTTTGCTAAAAAGCCCAAAAAGAGAAATTTAAATTTGATTAAAGCTCATTCTATTTATGATTTCAGAATAAATGCTTTAATTAAAGTTAAACTAATGCATCTGCAACAAGATGTCAAACTCCAAATAATTCAGAACCAACTTCAACACGATTCCATCAAATCTAAAATCCAAATTTTTCAACATAAAATTGAAAAAGAAATTTGTTATGAACTTCCTTTTGCCTTTTGGGATAGAATGCAATATGTCGTTGATCTGCCCTACGAAAATGATTTTAATGAACGCGGTTTGTATCTTTTATAATTAATTTATAAAGGTATAAATTTATCTTTCAAACTGTGTTTAATTTATTTTTTGCAAACTTAAGTATGCTCTGTGCTTGCCTCTAGTGGGATCTTGCACATCAGAAAACTGTACTATTTTATATAGTACTCAATCTTCTTCTGTATTTGGATTTTGGCTATCATAGACAGGTCTTGGTATGGATGTCTGATGGTCAATATTTTGTAGTAAGGAGCTATGTATTTCAGAATTTGAGAACCTTGGTTGAACACATGTTTGGATCTGTTGATTATTTGGATAAGGAGCACGAGCATAGACAACTGAAGGGAGTTGTGAGGCTCTTCCCAAGTCGATTGTTGAAGAGGTAGAGACTTCATCAAAAAATCTGAAACTAGTTGATCTTCTATCGAATGACAGTATAACTCTTCCATCTGAGAACTGGGTAACATTTCTCAAGTTTGTGTTTGGCTCAGGTCTTTTTGGAGACTGAGGTTGAGTGGCCCCTTCTAAGATCCATTCTTCAGGTAAGGTAACATCTTTCCATTGAATGGTTCTGGGTATGACAGCATTAGATTTGGATAAATCTATTTGAAGAAGGATGGTTTCACCTTTTGGTGAGTGTTTGAGGTGTTTGGTTGCCAAAGCAGAAACCATTACTTTGTAATGAACTCGAAACATTAATGCAATAAGAATCGATCCAGAAAGCATTTTGTAGTTATGAGTTTTGATTTGTAAAACAATGCTCTTTAAAACATTTTTATCATTTAAAAAGACTGTTATATTTGGATAGCAGCTGAAACTCACTGGTCCTTTGTTAAAACTGGATTCCACCATTCTTAACAAAGAATCAGAAAAGTTTACGAACCTAGTATCCCTCAGGACAACTAAGATTGATGTATCTAGACCTTCCTTGGTAAGGGGTTTTATTCCTACCTGAACAAGGCCTGTATGTATGTATTTGTAAGATCGTTCTTTGTATTTTTGTAAAGATTTTGAAGAAAGAAGTTGGATTTCTTCAAAATGTTTGGAAATTTATATGTCCCTTTCTTCTATTTTGATTGTAAAATCATTTTTTACGAAAGAGAGTTTGGAAGATTCGTAAATCTATTTTTTCTGAATCCTGAGAATTTTCCAGTCATCAATATATTTGGAAAAATCTTCGATAATCAGTTCATCAGAACTAACTACCCACTTGGACTCTGTCGAGTCAGAAGTAGAAGAGTTTGAGAAAGATTGATTTCTACAGAAATGTTTTCTAAATTCATTTTGAAAATTAAAACATTAAAACTTTGAACTGAACAAAAAAATGGCCACCAACTTCACTGCCCTACAGCTCAACCTGGCAAAACAGGTCTTACTACTGTACCAATACCTCTCACCATTCAATTCGGGTCTTTACTGTTGTTCACCCCCAAAAATGAATTTTGAATAGTTTAAAGCAGAAAATAGCCTAACTTGGCTCTGATACCATAAGGAGACAGGATCAAAAACAGGATAGTTTGAAGTGAAGAATGCAGAAAAGATGAAGAGACAGGATCAAAAACAGGATAGTTTGAAGTGAAGAATGCAGAAAAGATGAAGATTTATGCAGCCTACCTTATTGTTTTATTAAACCAACCAGAGCATAAAAGCCACGAGGCGGGTATCCACAATAAGAGGGTAGGTATGTAAAACCGTTTGAAGTTTGAACAGTAAAAATAAGTACTGTTGAAATTAAAATAGTTTGTGCACAGAAATGTACAGTGAAAATAGTTACTATTTAAATTAAAAGTTTGAGTTATTTGTAATGCATATGCAGATGTATGGCCACAAAGCACCCTGTAAGAAAATAACAGTATATAGGATGAATGCAGATGTATGATCACAAATCACATTGTCAAGAAAATTTGAAAAGTAGGAACGGCCCAGAGGAATGCTCCAAATAGGTATCGTTCAGAATAAAAATAGTGTATGGCTCAGAGGATGCCCGGTCAGATAACCATACATAAAAAGAAGTAGAAGAAGATTGAGTACAGTATAAAATAATACAGTTTTCTGATGTGCAAGATCCCACTAGAGGCAAGCACAGAGCATACTTAAGTTTGTAGAAAATAAATTAAACACAGTTTGAAAGCCAAATTTATACCTTTATAAATTAATTATAAAAGAAACAAACCGTACTGGTGAGCGCCTTATCTAAAACATAATTCAGACTTCGTAAAAATCTTTGCAATTGAGTTTTATCCAAAATTTTGTTTGAAAATTTGGATGCAAATGCAAAAGATCTTTCAATTGGAGTTATGGTTCTATGAGTAATATAATGACCCAAAAACCGAACTCGTGTTTGGAAAAGCGAAATCTTTGATTTCGAAACTACTAAACCATTTTTCTTTGTAACACTGAAAAAGGTTTACAGATGTTTGAAATATTGTTCAATTGATTTTGAGAATATTAAAATATCATCAATGTAAATAACACAGAAGTTTGAATATGGATTGAAAATGTCGTTCGTGATTCTTTGAAATTCAGAAGGAGCATTTTTCAAACCAAATGGCATAACATTCCACTCATACTAACCAAAGGGGACAGTAAAAGTAGTTTTATACCGATCTTTTAGATGTATTTGAATTTTCCAAAAACCAGATTTCATATTAAACTTTGAAAAGATTATTCTATATATATATATATATATATATATACAGAATAATGTACATGATCAGTGTTCAGCAGTGAGGGGAGACTAGGGGAAAGGGGCTATCAAGATATACAAACATAATACACCAAAAAATCAAAAAAGCCCTATCAACCTTAGAGGGTAGTAGCCTAACTACCCTATGATGAGCTGCCCTTATATACACCCAAAAATAGCAGCAACAATCCTAACTCTCAACCGTCAAAAAGAGGATGAAGTCAGCAGCATCAGGTAACAACTAAGTCCAAGTTAGAGAGACTCGGACTCCTATCTGTGTCTCGTAAGTGATAGAGATAACAGTTAGGCACCCATCTGAAAAGTTATTCCTCACCGTGTGAGTCCGATACTTGACAGCTATGGGATCTATCAAAACCCGAAAAGATAACTCGGCATCGAAGTCATGTCGTACATAATATAGGATATGTGTCTCGTCACCATGGACGTCTAGGGTCTGAGCTACCCATAGGATCGCCATATGTACTGTATACAATATGTACAAGTGGCTAGACTGAAAAAAAATAATTTTACAATGTCATATATAATATAGGATATGTGTCTCATCACTATGGACGTCTAGGGTCTGAGCTACCTATAGGATCGCCATATGTACTATATACAATATGTATTAGTGGCTAGACTGAAAAGAAAATAATTTTACAAAAGGAAGTGATGAATATTTTCATGTGAAAACACCCAGTGAGCAGACTAATATACACTCCCAGTAGCTAATTTCACAATCAACACGATAATAAAGAATATAGAATAAAATAAGTGATTAATTCAATTACTTAAAATCAAAATAATAAATTAACATATGTTCATAAATAAAACATCAATATATTTCAAATTAATAAATCACAACATTTTCTTTAAACACAATGAAGATTAGCTAAAATGCTTAAATAATACATAAACGGGTCGCTATCAATGTGTGGGTATCAGTCACCACATTGAAGGTTTCAATCAGATGTGCATATCTTGATAATCTCATCTCCCTATATCCTATATACAGGAGATAATATGAGCAACTGTGCCCCGGACACAGTCTTACAACTCATTAAACCTTGCCGTACCCCGAGCACGGTCTTACTACAACCCTTTTTCATACTATTTCTCATAAACATTTAACAAATGCATTTCATAAGTGAAATAAATTTTAGTTCAATAAATTTACCTGTATCTAGTCTGGGGAAACCATACCCCTTTCAAATTCATTTGGAAACATATATTTTCCCTTCAAATCATGTAGAGATGCCACTTAACTCCTACAGAGGCACCGCCCTTAACAAACAAAGGCGCCGCCTTTGAGGTTTAAATCACCAGAGGCGCCACCTCTAGCACAGAGACGTCACCTCCCTTCCCAATTCCAACGTTCAAATTTTTAAAATTTTAATAGTAAACGGATCAAAAACCAAATTCATTTAATCATCTAAAACATCACTCAAAACAATGATTCAAAAGAAGAAAAATATAGGGTTTTGAAGAAGGAAATCCACTCACCACAGTTGTTGGTTCTTTCTCCTCCCTCTTGACTCCTGCGTTGCTCACAGAGAAACGAAGAAATTCCTTTCTTTTCTTTTCTCTGAATTTCCTTGGCTTTGTTGGCCTTGGGACTGTGAGTCACCACCTTCCTTCTCCCAGGGCCAACACGCTGCACCATCATCATTTCGTTTCATTTTTTAAAGAGAGGGCGGTTTATGCTCTTTTGCAATTTAGTCCTCAAACTTAATTATTTTCAATTAAGTCCTTCAATCAAACTTATTTTCTATACAATTTAGTTCTGTCCAAATATAATATTAAATATTCGGGTACGGACCCAACAATAATAATAATAATAATAAGAGAAAATTTCAAAGAGGAGTCGGGTCAACGCCCTTAATTTCTTTTGTGGTACTGGCGTATTTTTTTTTTTTCAATCTTAACTTTGCTCTTTTCATTTGTAGATATTGGTGGGTCGAACTTTTAAAAATGGACAACTTCTACGATTTCTGTATTTTCCATTTATTCATTTTTTTCTATAATTTGTTTATTATTTTTGAAGGTAAAATTAATTTTAGTTTATTGTATATATTTATTTAATTTGTACATTTTAAGTAATTTAATTTTTTTTCTAAATAACAATTTTTTTTTTAAATTTTGATACTCATCTTGGGATTAAAACTTGTAGTTACCTTTTCTTTACAACTTTTAATTTATTTGGTTCTTGTTACAGGTATTTTTATTCTTCTTTGTATAAATTCTATGGTAGTAGACATTTTGATTTGGATTTAGTAATTAATTGGAGTTTTCACACACAAAAATTAGTGCACACATGGATATAAATTTTTCAGAATTTGCTATATATATATTTCCTTAAATAAATTATGCACATATATATAACAAATAATTTAATTTTTTATATAATCGAATAAAAAATCATATATCACATAATATTAATATTTATTTTGTATTCAAGTTTGCACATAAATGATTTGTTTG
>CATIWO010737664.1:0-27982 GCA_949673435.1 Macaranga tanarius | reverse complement strand
CACTGCTATTTCTCCCCAAAATGAATGCTGGCTGTTTCGGACTCGGAAGAGCTGTTTCACCATTCAACATCAGAACAACAGTTGGCATGTTGGGTCGATCTGTTGCATGTTCTTGCACACACAAAAGTCCTATCTGAACACATCTAACTACTTCATGAGCGTGAACAGATGATGCTGAATCTTTCAGAGATGAATCGACTATATCTAAGACTCTGTCTTCTTCCCATAGATCCCAAACCTGTATAAGTCATAGCACAATTCCAATAAATAAACAAATATCTTGAATGCTTTGTGATATTAACCTCATTTTTTATCACTTACAATTCTAATTAAATTCAAAGAGAGGTCATTTGGACAACAACTGTTGCACTTCTTTCCGCTTATGATCTCCAACATTATAACTCCAAAACTGAACACATCTGATTTTAAAGAAAATTTTCCAAAGACTACATATTCTGGTGCCATGTAACCACTGCATATGAAAAAAGTAATTTTAGTGTTAACAAAGAGACATTATTTTACCCTGTTGATTCAAGTGGTGAAAAGTTGGATTTCTTAAGTAGGGTTTTGGGTGTAAATGATGCATGAAGCAAAAACTTTGACTCCTTATGAGGTCCACTAGGCTCGAACTCAAGAATAGTTGAAAATCTTGTGGCTACCGGATACCGGAAGTATAAATGTGGAAAAAAAAAAAGAAAAGAAAAAGAGGCATTATATTGGGTGTGCATGCAACACTTACTATGTTCCGACAACTCGGTTAGTCTTGTCTTGAGCTTCTTCGCCTTTGAATATTCTAGCCATCCCGAAATCAGAAATTTTTGGATTCATATCAGAATCTAATAATACATTGCTAGTTTTTAAATCTCTATGGATAATTCTTAATCTTGAATCATAGTGAAGATACAAGATTCCTCGAGCAATTCCTACTATAATATCAAAGCGTTTTCTCCAATCCAGAACTACACTTCTTGTATGATCTACAACAAGATATTTGTTAATTAAACCATTGTATTAATTTCTCCAAGTCTTCTTGAATAAAAAAAGAAAGTGAAAACATGAACATTATATATCTTACCAAAAATAAAGCAGTCCAAGCTTTTGTTAAGCAAGTACTCATAAATTAACATTTGTTCTTCTCCCTGAATGCAATATCCTATAAGTTTCACAAGATTCCTATGTTGAAGCTTTGCAATCAACACGGCTTCAGTTTTGAATTCTGCTATTCCCTGTCTTGAACTGTTGGATAATCTTTTTACAGCAATCTCTTGTCCATCTTGTAGCTGACCCTGAAACAAAACATCACAGCTTTAATCTGAATCTGAAACTAGTTACTGCTTAGAACCATCAAGACTATTGCTCACTACCTTATACACTGCACCAAAACCACCTTGTCCGAGTTTGTTAGCTGGATTGAAATTGTTAGTGGCAGCAGATATGGTGCGCAGATCGAAAATTGGCAAATCTGTTGTTTGCCTACTTCCTGCAAGCTCATTTTCCTTCAATATAGAAAGTAACCCTTTCTTGTTCACTGTTATTTAACAGAATGACAAAAATTATAAGTAGCATACATTTTGGCTAATCTTGAGAACTATACGTATTTGAGATGCTACAATATCTATGTTTCCTTACCTTTTGTTTTTCTCTTCTTCTTTAGCCACTGACAGACAAATAAGATAATGGCGAACACAGTAAGAACAGGCACTGTTGTAATAGCCAAGAGCACGCCCTTCTTTTTTGAAAAACCTCCTTCCTTTTTAGCATATTCAGCTGCATATGTAGGCCAAGAATGAGAAATAAGAGCATTAGCATCAATTTCTTTTGTCTGTAGTATTCAAGATTCAAGAATGATGGCGATGCAATAAGCACACAGTACCTAACATTATTTTATCAACACGAACATACATCTCTATTCCCCCTGAGTACTGCATAGTGTCCATTAATTTCCCATACCATGTGATGCAGCCAACTCCTTTCTTATCTATATCTAAGCTTATAAATGCATTACACGAACAGTTTCTTAAGCACAATCGTTCACATTCTTTGCTGCTCAAATTCCTGTCCATCACAGCTGCTATTGAAGCATCAGGAATCTTCACACTCTCTATTTTAACGAACCCTTCTCCATTTCTACACATTGACTCCTCTGAAATATTCCTGATGCACCCAGCAGAAGTTTCTCTAAGATTCCAATTCTTCAAGGACTTGGGCTGGTACCCTGGCAAGCACATGCATTCAAGACTATCAATGTTGTTAGTATTCAGTATGCTGTATGCACCACAATATCCATACTTGTACCTAGGCTCTGACCGAGATTCCCTCCATTGAAGAGAACTATTGTCCCAAGTGAGCCGCTGCATCAATCCATTGCTGTTAACTACAAGTCTTGATAGAACATATTCATCATCACTATGTAAAAGGAAAGTGGAGTATATCTCATCTTGATTGTAAACAGAAACACAAAAAAAACCTTCTGTTGCCTCAGTAATCCTGGGCCATGGGCTGCTTCTCCAATACTTGGTTAAATCTTTGCCCAAAAGAAAGAACTGAGGAGAGCCAGTAAGATCAAGCTTGAACAACCAGTCACCGGTTCCTGGATCATCCGTGGATCTCCACGATGTTAAGGACTTGTATAAGCCAATTCTCATGTCTAATCCAAGTTTCAAACCTGGAAGCATTGTATCTGTTGGATAATCAAAGCTTTGCCAAATGGTTTCGTTACTTTCATCTCGGACCAAAACAAGGTTTCCTGAATCTAAAAGCTGAGCTACACAACAATCTTTGGTTCTTGCATTCATTGAAACATTAGTAGACCAGAGGGTTAATTCCCGGGATTGATCATTGGCACGGAGCACAAGGTTTCCGTCTGAGTTAATGAAGAGGAACCCTGAAGAAGAACCAGGAATTGGATTGTCCCTGTTTGCAACCCACACCACAGCTTTTCCTGGTACCTTGTTATACCAGATGCCAAGATACTTGTTGGTAGAATTGCCTGGCCTGAAAAATCCCAAGGCAAACTTTTCTTTTCTTGAGAGTATAACATTTTTGTCTGTGATGGATTCGTTCAGGTTTATAGTATCAGTTGAGATACAAAACGGGAAGAGCAGGAATAGAGGCAAAAATTTCAGGAGCATTTCCATGGAATCGAGATTAAATTTTGATTTAGAAATGAATGACAAATACTAGGATCAATTTGGAGTTTTTTTTTGGGAGTATTTTGTCAACTTTCTCGAGATATTGCATTTCCAGGAAAATAAGCACACGCAGCAAGCTTCAACATGCCGTGCACTGCAAAAAGGGTTAAACTCAGGTTTCCTTTTGCTTTTGATTTCTTTTCCTAATTTTTCAGTGGGAAAAGAACATTTTTGTTCTGTTGAAGATTTTGAGGAAGAAAGGTTTTGCGGTCTTGATTGTTTGCTGCGTTGACTTGATAGGTTTTTGTTTGATTTCTTACCATCAAATTAGGAATCGGTCAAGATCATGCTTTTGTGCAACGCAAAAGTCAATGCATGTTTTGGAAATTTATGCTAGTCAGCGACAGCGTAGTGTTTCTTTGAACATTCACAAGAAATGCAGGTTTTCAAAGGAAACTATTAACATAGGCTCGGCAAGCTTTACTGTGGAAGTTAAAAGTAAATCACTCAGCACTTCATCAGACTTTTTTTTTTAAAAAAAAAAAAAGGAAAATAAGTAATGAATAAGGGAATATTGAACGTCAAAGAAAGTGGGGAGGAATACAAAAGGGAAGAGAGTGAATGGTCTAGGCCTGGAGAACAAGAGTCTTGCCAAGAATCATATCATCAGTGGTGAAATCAGCCTCTTTCCTGAATGTTCCCCTGCCAAAGTCTAGGTTGTAAGAATCTGTAAGCCCTTCCACCAGGTCAAATTCAGGTTCCCACCCAATAACATGCTTTGCCTTGTCAATTGATGCGAAGAAATGCTGCATTACACGGTAGAAGTGATGATCCATTTGGTAAAGATAATCTTATCTATAAAAAAAGTCAAATTCATGGCAATCTTCACAATTTGAATTAGGCAGGTTTTGTTATTACTTTCTTCACAACTGAAATGAAAACTACCCAGAGTCCATAATTCAACTAATGGCATGGAAATTCTATCAGCAGTTACCTGGTCACGGAATGGGAATGCCTTCTTTTTCCCGAAGTCAAATTCTTTCGGGTTATAATGAACAATCTCAGGTTCAGGAAACCCACCAGCCTGAAGACAGTAAAGAAAAGAGATTAATGCCGATAAATTACTTCACATGTATTCCAACAATATGCTAAAATCGACTAAGCTTTAAACCGAAACTACTTTGGGATTAAGCAACATATTGTTCACATTTACCTTTGCACATGCTCTTGCTAATCCATCAAAAGTTACATACTTTTCTCCAGAAATGTTGAATACTTGCTTGCTGGCTTTTTCATTACCAAGAACCTGAACAAAGGCCTTTGCCAAGTCCTGGTATGTTGAACCATCTAACATTAGTAATTACTATTGTATTGAAAAAGATGAAAATCATTAAGCTAATTATGATAAATTCAAGCATTTGCTGCTCAAATGCTTCCATACCACCAGAAAAATATTAAATTCTTTCACAAAATGGGTAGCCACATGAGTAAAAGCAACTGATGCTTGCTTCTGAAAATGTTTACTTAATGAAACTAATAGTGCCTGATAATTTACCAACCTTTACATGACCAAGTTGAGATATTTGCATTCCTGAGTTGGGAATTGGGATCGGGCGTCCTGATTTCAGCCTGTGAAAGAACCACTCTTCAACAGGGTTGTAGTTTAGGGGTCCATAAATGTACACAGGCCTTATAGAAGTCCAGTTAACACCACTTGATTCTAGTAAGCTCTCGGTCTCAAGCTTTCCCTTATGCCTGCTTTTTGGATCAACTGCATCTTTCTGTAAACCGAAAACTAATTAGAAGAGATATACAATTGAATTCCAGCAAAAGATAATTTTTGAGTGTTCAGTCAGCTGAGTAACTTCTGAGGCAGGCCAAACTAGACAAGGCAAAGTCTCAGTTATTTAAATAACCAAACAAAGGCATGAAACAAGGATTGTTCTGATGTCATTCTGACAATGACATGAAACCTACCTCAGAGTGTGGTAAAAGATCAGATTTGAGGTAAACTCCAGCAGAAGAGCAGTATATGAACCTGAGACATGGCAAAACTTTAGATTGCTAAACCTGTAGTTAAAGAACAACAAGAGAGCATAATTTCATTCATAAACAATGACGTTGTAACAATCTTAGTTCTGCAATATATCAATTCTTTCAGAGGTACAATGAGGATAAGCTGTGGATTGTGGCAACTAAATTTGCATGTAAAATGATGAGATAATTCGGAGATTTCTATATTTGAGAAATTTAGTAGCTCAATTATGACCAAAATCAAACTTGAAAAAAGTAGTGTGTTAAGACAAAAAGACTAAATAAACAAAATGTAGACAATATCATCAGTAGAATGTTCAGACTTCAGAGCTTACTGTTCTAAATTTGGAAGAGCTTCCACTATTGGGGCAACTTCATCTGCTTCGCGTCCTGAAAATATGAACAAAAGAATAAGAAGCATATCAGTATTTTGGATAGTTAAAGCTATTCAACAAGACATTGCATAGAAATAAGCACATTGCATACCATTGATGTCATAAACAACATCAAAGCCTTTAGCTGAGAGGCTGGATTTGACAAATTCAAAGTCCTTCCTATCTCCTTTCAGATGCAAGATCTAGCAAACCATGTTTAATTGAAAAATTAATATTCTATTGCAAAATAAAAGAAAATTAAAAGAATTCAGGCCATAGTGATCATACCTTGGATGAAAAATCAGCAAAATCCTGGTCTGATTCACCAGGCAATTGTTGGGTAATTGGTGCTTTACCTCTAGTGAACAAGGTAACCTGTAAAGTTCACAATAGAAAAAAGAAAACTTGTTAAGTGTTCTTGATACAGTTTGAATCATATTTATGAATTAAAACTTGCAGGAAGCAAGAATGCACAATAAAATACAAATGGGTATTACCTGATGACCCTCTTTAACAAGAAGCCTAGATAAAAACACACCAATGAATCTAGTTCCACCCATGATGAGAATATTCTTGGAACTTGATGCTGTTACTTGTAGTGCTCCTTTTGTATTCCATACCTTTCTTTTACACTGCGTAAAAACATGTAATATATAACAAAGTCTACACTTTTTAGTCACTATTATACAAAAGATTGATTCTTTTTTAGTTAACTTTCAAGGAAGAATGAAATTGGAGTGACAAAGAAAGACCTGAACTTGGGTGTGGAGTCTTGTGCCACTGAAGTCTGAAAGAGAGGAAGTAAGAAGAGAGAAAGAAGGTTGAGTCTGCTGCTGAAGTGTTATCAACTTTGCCATGACTATGTGGCTCTATGTGCTATCCTCTCTAATTTTCCCTTTGAGTTGGTTAAAACAGAAATTTGAAAGATCCTGCTTCTGCCCCCATTCACTTCTTGTTTCTTTTTCTGGCTCCCTCTAATTCTAAACGGTTAAGATAAGACAATGACCCCACACCACACTCCCTCACTTTGATTTCATCCACAGCCTCTCATTGATAAAACAACATTTCCGCCTCTTCTTTCTATTCCCTAACAAAATGGACTCAAATAGAAATTTTTCACAATAATTTTGAGCCAATACTACTACTACTATCACTAGCTAGTAGCTACCAAATAATCTCATTCTACTAAT
Organism: Macaranga tanarius; assembly: GCA_949673435.1. Classification (NCBI taxonomy): domain Eukaryota; kingdom Viridiplantae; phylum Streptophyta; class Magnoliopsida; order Malpighiales; family Euphorbiaceae; genus Macaranga; species Macaranga tanarius. The sequence goes on along the minus strand of CATIWO010737664.1, from coordinate 21,253 downwards.
GGTAAATCACAAGGAATTTGAATTTTCTTAAATGAAATTATAAGTTTGAACTTTACTCATGGAGAAATAGGCGCCGTTCTGCTTTGGATTATAGAGTTCATCTAGTCCAAGTAAAAATAATAATAAATACATAAATAAGCTCATTCTTGGGCTGTATTATATATCCGGCTTCTCTAAATTAAGCCCTTATTTTGTACGTCAATGCATTAGATCTCTCTTCTTGTTTGATGAACCCAATCACTGTGTGGGCTACGATTTGTTCTTGCTCTTGCATGTTCATCTGTTATTCATCTTCTCTACTCTAGGCCATTCAAGCAAGCCCATCCATTGTTGAACACTTGGAAAGCAAGACCAATTCCTATACAAGTCTGGCCCTAAAAGGACAGAAACTTGTCCAATATATATATGCATAATTACATATATATTTAAAATCTGGGTACACAAGAGCTATTTAGTAAAACAAGGGGGGCCTGTTCATAAATATTAAAAATAACCAAACACTGGATCTACGACGTTTATAATCCAAGTCCTGCACCTCCCCTGCTGTGTCCTTTTTCCTCTCTTTCGATAGCAACTACAACAGAGAAACAAAAAAGAAAGCTTTTCTGTATTATAGAAGCAGCAAATAAAAAGCTTGATCAATTCGTAATTCTACATCAAAAATGGATCTCAACCAGGTCAGTTGACTCCTCTCAATCAATAAAAAATCTCTACTTTCAATTCAATCACTTGCAAAACCAATCAGTATTGTTGGTTTTTGCGGTATTCTTTTCTGGGTTTTGCTTCTTTTTTTAATTAGATCTGTTCTTTTATTACAGACTTCTGACCTTTCTTGCTATGTTAAATCAAGAAAATTTGAAAAAGATAGAAACTTTTTTGATCAAGAAGATGTTCGTTTTCAATTAATTTTGAAAACAAAGAGCAACAATGCCTCGCAAAGTCGTATTTAGCTTCTGCTTTATCAAATAATGATAATATTATTAATTTTGGATGTAATTTTGACAGCCTCCTGGAGAGAATTATGCTAATCCAAAGACATGTTTCTTTCATGTACTCTTCAAGGTATGTATAGATTTTTTGTTAATATATATTTGTCTTTCTTATAAAATTTTGAAGTTTTTTCATTATTATTATTGCACAATCTTTATGTTTGTTTCTTGTCTTGTGGCAGGCTGCAGCTTTGGCATTTTACATACTTTCTGCCCTCTTTATTGATAATTTTGTTATCATTTTTGTGGTGACTGTTCTTCTTGCTGCTCTTGATTTTTGGGTTGTGAAAAATGTGAGTGGTCGCATTCTAGTTGGTCTGAGATGGTGGAATGAAATTAATGATCTGGGTGAGAGCGTGTGGAAATTCGAATCACTTGACCAAGAGGTTAGTTATTACGATTTTACATTCTTGATTCATTCATTAAAAAGAGATTGATCCTCAATCATCTGTTCAATTGCTTTTGGGGTGTTGCTCTTCTCACATGTATTTTTTTCATGAATCTGTAGTCAATGGCACGGCTGAACAAGAAAGATTCATGGTTATTCTGGTGGACTCTTTATCTTGCGGTAAGCATTTGGAATGTCATTGTAGCACCTTGTACCATATGTCTATATTCTTGGCTGTTGGGACATAGTATTTTTATAGTGTTCAATTTCAACGTAGAATGTATTTTGAGGAACCAAAGAAAATGTCAAATGAATCATTGCCATTTGTACATCATTTTAATTGAAGCATTTGAGAATACATTGAGAACTGGTTGCGGATTTAAAGCTAAGGACATGAATATATATTGGCACTGCTTAGTCCTGCTTGGTTGTTGTCAGTTATTCTCAACATCTGGAATTTAGAAAAAATGATATTTGATTTCTCCAAATTTTATGTATGTGATGTTGTTTTCTGTTGATCTTATAGGCTGTTGCATGGGTTGTGCTTGGAATTTTCTCCCTCATAAGGTTCCAAGCAGATTATTGCCTCATTATTGGAGTTTGCTTGACTCTCAGTGTTGCGAACATCATCGGCTTCACTAAATGCAAAAAAGGTGGGAGAACAGCTTGTTTTTGTTTTCTAACTTGAATATGAATTTTAGCATTGTTCTTCATTTAAATAAAGTACTTAATAAGCTTGTTTCCACCCAGAACACAATACCATATACAGTGTGCCATTTGTTGGAGTTCACAATTTGATATTTTAAGGATCAGATGAGTCCTCAGGATTTTTTGATGCATTTCAAGTTCTGTCATGCAAAAGTGATAAGCTCTGAGGTTTATACCTCTCATTTGTTAACTCGATCTTCAAGAGTAGCTTGTCTTATGCACTAGGAATATTCCAGAGGCTTTTTTTATTACATGGAACATTCCATATGTAGCTCCGCATTTTGCAACTGTTGCATTCTCTCGTTTTCTTCTTATTTCTGCTGAGTTTCAGTGCATGTTTTCTATATACTGGACTAGACAGCTATGTTTGGTGTAAAATCAACACTAAAGGGTGAGAAAACTAATGGGGTATGCAATGAAATGATCGCATATGCATTGCACTTTAAGTTGGTCATTGTCATAACATCAGGTGCTTAGTGCTTGAACATGCACTAGTAGATTGGAAATATTAATGATATTGCTGCCGCAGTTTGAGACATTCACAATACGTACTACTTGTAGTGATAAACCCATGGTGTTTGTTGCAGATGCTAAGAAGCAGTTTCAGCAGTTTGCATCCCAGACTATTGCAAACCGATTCTCATCAACTATTCAGTCGGCATTAAGTGTTGTCTGAGACCAATTTCGAAGACGGGGCAAGAGACATTCAAAAAGTGGTGGCGGACTGTACAAATTAGCTGTGTTGAGCAGGCTTGTTCCTTGAAATGCTGTAGGATAGATACACGCTTAGATATTTTTGTACGACCTTCCAGACATCTAATTGCTTGTGCAACTATTTATGATCAAAAGTAATAGTAGAAGAATGATATCTTTTCATTTTAATGTAGTTCCATAACTTTTTTCAAATCTATCTCTTCTATGTATAATATGCTTCTTTTCTTTTTTGATTTGAACTTAGGAGAAGAAATTTTATTGAAGAGGATTGAGCTCTTTTTTTAATGTGCGAAAATTTTTACCATTCAGCTATTCAATTTATGTTGTATGTATAACTTTCTACTAGTTTAGTGGGTTAATTCCTATAATTCACCCCAACTCAATTCAATAATTTAATATATAAGAACTCAATTTATGATTTTTTGATTCGCTTTAGCATAAATGAATTGCATGATTAAAGGAATAAAACACATAATCACCTACAAAATTATTGTAGAAAAGCACATCCAGAAAAAATTTTCAATTTTTGCACATCTAAACGACGTCGTATGACAAGAACAAGAGCGGCAACTTTCCTCTTCTTAAATACAGCACTTTTTGAAGTGAAAAAAAGGCGAGACCTTTTTAAGCAGTAAATTTGCTTCTCTTACGCAGCTCGATCTCATAGCTCCCTGTGCAGATGCTGCAGTGTATATTTCTCCTCTCAGATTGTGGGTAAGACATATATATATATAATCTTCCTTCAATTGAAAAATACTCTGCAACTCAAAGAGAACAATAATTGCGATTTTGATATGCTTGAATTGAGATAAAAGGAATCCTATTTACATAAATTATGACAGGGAGGTGATTCTAGAGAAGCAGCTAACTGGGCACCGAGTAGACAGATCCATTTGTGATTGGTTTTGGAAACAATCCATTTCTCAAGATGACTCCTTTAAGGTACCCATATGGTTTGCACATTAAATTTCTTAGCTTCAATTGTTCATTTCAGTTGACGAAAAAGATTATGGCTTAATTGAGTTTAGCGTTGTTTGGAATTTTGGATTCTGGGTCTTTTTCCAATATCGTTTCTGTTTGTGTTCCTAGTTGATTTTAATGGTTGTGTGTTCTTAATATTGTTTCTTGTTTGTTTCTTTTCCAATAGCAACAATCGGTTATTGCTTCACCAACCCATTACCTGTTCCAAATTGTTCGTGACGGGATTACATTCTTGGCTTGTACCCAAGTTGAAATGCCACCTTTGATGGCCATTGAGGTACTTATTCTTTTAATCTTTATGTCTTTTTGTTTTACAATGTGTTTATTTTTGTGTATATGCATTGAACAGAATTGAAATCCTTGGCTTTTAGTTCCTCTGCAGGGTAGCTAATGTTCTCTCAGATTACCTTGAAGGGTTGAATGAAGATCTGATAAAGGATAACTTTGTGATTGTTTATGAGGTACTTTCATATTTAATCTTTCTATGGCCATTCTGGTTTAATTTTGCAAATTGTTAGAGCAATGTAATTCTTCGGATTGTTTAATAATTGAATCATTCAAGAACTGTTCATGTGTCTGATTTAAAGATAATTTGAAGTCTTATTTAAGATATCTGCCTTGTCCCATCAGCTTGTGTTGTTGTATTATGCTTGGATTCAATATCATTGGCATGCTTTTTATTGTAATTTGCAGCTTCTGGATGAGATGATAGACAATGGCTTCCCTCTGACCACTGAACCTAACATCCTGAGAGAGATGATAGCGCCACCAAATATTGTTAGCAAAATGCTCAGCGTTGTGACTGGTAACAGTTCAAATGTGAGTGATACTCTTCCAAGTGCGACAGCATCTGGTGTTCCATGGAGAACAACAGACGTAAAATATGCTAACAATGAAGTTTATGTTGATCTCGTTGAAGAAATGGATGCAATTATAAACAGGTCTGAATATGCATCTTCAAAGTTGCTTAACTTTCACACTTCCACACTTCCTTTTTTTTTTTTTTTTTTTTTTGGATTAGTACATCTGCACTATAATAATTTAGAAAGTGATTATGGAACTCATTTTCTTACTGATTTGAAGTTAGGGAGAGTTGCCAGTACAAAGTAGGTTCTTGGCTGGTCCATAATATATAGGAGATGGGACCATGAATAAGCAGATAGTTAGCTGTCTTACTACTTTTCTTGCGGCGAACACACTTATAGGACACCAAATGCTATTCTATACAATGATTTTTATTTAATATTGTATGACATTATATTTTTATGCCACATCGTTTTAAATATGAAAAGGCTAAGGAATTTTCTTTTTGAATGCCTTGTACAGGGATGGGGTCTTGGTGAAATGTGAAATATATGGCGAAGTTCAAGTGAACTCCCATATCACAGGTGTTCCAGATTTGACTCTTTCATTTACAAACTCATCTATACTGGATGATGTGAGATTTCACCCCTGTATTCGGTTTCGACCTTGGGAGTCTCATCAGATCCTGTCATTTGTGCCTCCTGATGGACTGTTTAAGCTCATGACTTACAGGTTTGTTGATTTTCTGCTAGTTTAGCTTTCTAATCAAGGGTATTTCTGTTATAAAATTACATGTATGAGATAAATGTATTTGTGGAAAGATTGTAAGTGCTTTTAGAGTTTATTGCTTTGTAGTCTCTTTGTATGCGTGCGTGCGGTGTACACTGGCTTTAAATGACTTTTTACATCTATCCAGGGTTAAAAAGTTGAAAAGTGTACCAATATATGTAAAGCCACAACTTACATCTGATGCTGGGACATGCCGCATTAATCTGATGGTTGGAATAAAAAATGACCCTGGAAAGATGATCGACTCAATAAATGTGCAATTCCAGTTGCCTCCTTGCGTTTTATCAGCTGATCTGACCTCAAACCATGGAGTGGTGAATATCCTATCTAATAAGGTACCTCAAAATAAATTTTTGTGGCAGCTATAAGTATCTGTGTGTTAGCTTATCCCTGTTATGCGCAGGATAGAAATCTCTGGTTTCACATCTCATTGTAACCATGCCAATTCTGTGCTTTTGTTGTTCCCATTTCACTAGCATATCTAATTAAAGTCCATACATGGAAGATGTCCTTGAATATTTTAATTTTGATTGAAGGAGCAAAGATATCTTCTTGCTAGTCTCAATTTTTTTTGCTATATATTTGCAGATGTGTGTTTGGTCAATTGATCGAATACCTAAAGACAAAGCCCCATCATTGTCCGGGTCATTGGTTCTTGAAACAGGATTAGAGCGCCTTCATGTATTCCCCACATTTCAAGTGAGTTTTAGAATTCAAGGTGTTGCCCTCTCAGGCCTGCAAATAGATAAACTAGATCTAAAGGTTGTACCTAATCGCCTTTATAAAGGTTTTCGAGCCTTGACACGAGCAGGATTGTATGAAGTTAGGTCATAGTTCAACTTTTTATCAACATGAATTTTCAATTTCTTTTGCTGCTTGAAATGAATACTATGTTTTCTTGTATTATAATATGTGGATGCTGGTAGAATCCTCCAAGAACATGGTCAACTGATTATTCAGATATGTTATCCGCAAATTTCAGTTTCTCCATCACTCGTTTTCTTGCGACTTTTTTTCAAGGGCCAAAGTTTATTATTGTAGCAGTTCTTATTACACCACATTCTTGATAATCCTTACAAGAAAATATAAGAAACTGCCACAATGAAAAAGCATATTTTAGAGTAAAGTGGACAACAGGCAGCGATAAAAACAGTTGATTATCAATGTCATTGCAGGCAAGAAGAGAGTGGTAGAGCGTGGGTTATCACAAAAAATGCATAATCCTAAATTACAAAACGTGTAAAGGCTGTTACACTTTGTTAACTCTGAAGGAATCCATAACCTGGCGAAGATCATTTTCCTCTTCCACAAATACATTCTCTGGTGTTTGCAATCTCAGTTCATAGAGTCTGTTATTTTCTACACCAAGAACTGATAAATACCGCCTGTCCCATTCCAATCGAACTACTCGATCTTGAGGCATAACAGCCATCTGATTGTTGTTTGCATATGACTTAATGTTCACCTGATAACACAAACAATGCAAAACACACCATTTTTTAAGTTCCATCATCTTCCTAAAAAACCTCCAACTAGTAATATATCAAACAGTTTCAAGATGCCTCACCTCAACTTGATAATAAAGCTTCCCATCATCAGCTACTCTAGAGGAAGTAGACAGTATATTTGATTCACGCCTAACTCCAAGTCTAGTAGACATGAACTCTGTTAAATACTGTTGAAGCACTTTCTTGCCAGCTTCTTGTGGAGGACCCAAATCTTTAACACTCTCATACTTGGATGATGAAGGAGAAGACATTTCCACTGATAGATTCTCATCAAGAACATAAGGATCTCTAAAGAATATGTCAGCTCCTGCTCCTTTAACCTGAATCCAACTCTGTGGGTACTTTAAAGAATACCCATCAAATGTGTCAATGTATTCTCTGAACCCAACAGATGATTGAGCCCATGCAGGACTGTGGAAACCAACTTCTGATAATATACAACTTGAAAAGATCAAGGCCATTGCACTTCTTCTTGGAACTGCAAAAGCTTTAATCTGATTATGTGAAGCCATTAGATATTTATTTCAATGCCAAAAATCAAGAACAGGACCATATATGCTTATGTCAAGAAACGAAAGATGGAAGAAAAAATCAAGAAGTGGGTGAAAATGGGTTCAAGAATTGATGAATTACCGGATGGTTTTTAGAAGAAATGGAGGGGCAGCGAGTGGAATCTTTGGGGACTGGCAATGAGCAACTGAGCCAACTCGGGAGAAGAGCAGGACGTGTTGGTGATGGGATGTGAACCGGAGGCAGAAGTGAGTCCAGAATTGTGGCCATCTGAGCGAATGAGAATCTATCTTGAAGAAGATAGACAGGGGAGAGGAGCAACGCTTATGGATGATGAAAGAGATTCTGATACTCTGTGGTAGCTAAGGTCTAATGATTATTATAGGTTGGGCTCAATGGGCTTGTTTTTGCATAGGTAGAGTTGGAATAAAGAGAAGCCCATTAATTTTTTTTTTAATTATCCATTAACGTATTTATATAAAGAAAATGTTTACGTGAATAGTATGTTGCTTGTAGTGATAAATGGCAAAAATATTTCATCTTATACGCAACATCTAAGCTATCTTATATATAATTACATTTTTTTTGTAATTATTCATCAACATAATATAAAAAAAATTGTCCATTATAAATAACGAAACTTGAAATATAACTATTTTTTAAATGTTAGAAAATTATCATATTTTTTGAAGTGAAAAAGTATTTTATATTTATCCAAAAAATATAAAGAATTAATATAGCTTATAAGCGGTGAAAATTAAATTTTAACATAAGTTAATTGATTTTATATTACATGTATTCAACCCTATTTATATATGTGCATCCCCGAGCCAACACTTTTGAGGCCGTGGATTCTTAACAACATCATTCAAGCTAAAATAATTTTTTACAATAATTAATTAAACTCACGAATTAACTTGTATTATATGGGACCTCTTGTACTCTTACCAATTAATTTACCCCCAATTGCCCATGAATTTTTTTTTTAAAAAAAAAAAAACTTCCCCGTGATTGTTTAGTTGCTTAAGCAATTTATGTCCTCCCACTAGAAAAGTTGTTTTAGATAAACTCAAAAGCTATTGGCTTTCAATTTCTATTTCTCTCTCTTTCCATTACACATCAGAAACCTGAACCAAAAAGATGGACAAAAAGTGCAATCCACTTCATCACTTCTGCCATGTGGCTGAATCTTAATAGTGCAAGACTAGCTTATGGTCCAAAACGGTGGATGGAGATAGGAAAAGTTGTGGACACCATTTTCTCCACACGTCACCGCTCGCCCCCTAACAGCCGCACTTATCTAGCAAAAGCCCCATAAACACTCACAACATTTTGATCATAGATTTGTTGTCAAAGAAAAATTATCATAGATTTTGAGCCGCATAAATCAACACAACACCGCAAAAAGGCCCTTCTGTAGTTTTTTAAATAAACCAAAAAAATTTTGAATTTTTTAACCACCAAAAACTCACAAAATAACAATATCAATTGGTTCAAATATTAAAAAAAATATATGAATTTTTTAAAATAAAATTACAAATTTAAATTTTATATCTAGGAAATATAATATTAAAAAAATTATTTTTATATATTTATCCGGTTCAAATACATTGGATTTCTTTTATTTTATATATAGGGCAAATGGAATTTTTTTATTGGAGATAAAACATAAATAATACTGAAGCAATAACCATTAATAAAGATTAAAATTATGTGACTTTTAAAAAAAAAAAAATTAAATGGAAGTGAAAAGTCAAAAGAGGAGGATTTTTGCAAGGTGATTGAGGTCATTACAGAAACTTGAAAAAAAAAAAAAAGCTCTGTGTCCAAAGACAAAACCTGCCTCGATTCACAGCCTCTATATATATATATAACAAGAAACAAAATTTTCAATTTGAACCATTCTTTTCATTTCGACGCCCGAATTTTTCCTCGTATTTTTCTCGTTGCGGGTCATCAATCTTCCTTATCATCATCATATTTCTATCTCTGTGTAAGTTGTAATCATTATCCAATAATCTCTTGCTTGTTCATTAAAAAATCCCACGAATTCACTTGCTATTAAATGCAGAAATTGACTGCTTTTTTTTAGATACATCTTTGTTTATCATCTTATATTGTTATTGATTCTTGATGCTATGAATACTCTTGGTTTCTTTACCATTTCAATCATGAAACCATCTTGTAGATTCCTTATTGCTCGAAAAAGTTTGAGTCCTTTTGGGTCTGCAAAATACCAGCATAATTTAGCCAACAGTTTGTCAAGAAATCATTTGTTCAGTTTTGACCATAACAAACAATTTTCTACATACCCTTTTCGAATTTTGGGATTTAGAAGCATAATCTATAATACCCAGAAGCCTTTTTCTGTACCCAGTGCCAATTTAGGCCAATCTAGGCTTATATTGGGATCTCCTTTTGGTGCTTGTACAAGAAATAGAAGAACAAGTAGGGATATTTCTTTTATTGCTAGTGTTGCATCAGAAGTTAAAGAATATTCAACTTCTGTTGAGACTAGAGTAAATGATAAGAATTTTGAGAGGATTTATGTGCAAAATGGGATTGGTGTTAAGCCTTTGGTAGTTGAGAAGATTGATAAAGATGAGAATGTTGTAGGAGAGGAAGCTTCTAGGATTGGAATTGCTGTTCCTGATGATGTTGAAAATGACGTAAATAGGGAGAATTTAGAGGGAGTTAAGAGAGTTGAGATTGGTATTCCAAGGAGAGAGGAGTCGGATATTGAAAAAGAGGCATGGAAGTTATTGAATGATGCAGTTGTGAGGTATTGTGGAAGTCCTGTTGGCACAGTAGCTGCAAATGATCCAGGGGATAAACAGCCATTGAATTATGATCAGGTGTTCATACGTGATTTCGTCCCTTCGGCTCTTGCATTTTTGCTTAGAGGAGAAGGAGAGATTGTAAGGAATTTCCTGCTTCACACGTTGCAATTGCAGGTAATGTTTCACATTTCTGTTATATTATCTTATAATCTATTCTTGTGTTTTCTATTTTGGGTATTATTTAGCTATAAGCTGATTGCAATTGGACTAGATGTTATTGAAAAGAGACAGAATTAGCGGCTTTACGTTTTCATTTACATATCACAAGATATATATCCTTTCATTATCCATAAAGTCCACTTTTCAGAATAAGGTTACTGCCAACCTTTTTTAGGCCAATTAGGCATTACTATCCACATCAAAATTTGATTTTTCACCTATCATTAGAATCTTAAATGGTAGTGATTCTCTCTCCTTTTTTTTAGGAGGTGACTGGCAGTGCATTCAAGCCATTTGGCTGTAGATAGTATCTTATTAATGCCATTGATCATTTGATGTTTGTCTCCTTTCGTCTCATGTTTTCTTTGAAGTGTCAATCTAATGTATCATTTTGTTTAATAATCTTCATTGATTCAAATGGCTGCACCATGCAGCTATATATTTTTTGCAACTGAAACTAGTGCTCTTGCTTTTATTCTTAGAGTTGGGAGAAAACTGTGGACTGCTATAGTCCTGGGCAGGGGCTGATGCCTGCTAGTTTTAAAGTCAGAACTGTACCACTTGATGAAAACAAATCTGAAGAGGTTCTAGATCCAGATTTTGGTGAATCTGCTATTGGCCGTGTTGCACCTGTGGATTCTGGTCTGTATATTGCATCCTTTGATCAATACCAATATGACATTTTCAAAATTAATAGGGATGCCTAACTTCTTTATATTATCATGGCCTGCATGTTCATTTTGTGAAATGTCTTTCTGGTGCTTATGCACACTCCGGGAGTGGAGAAGCATTTGTTCTTCTGATAGTTACTATCACTTGACTGCATCTGTGATTGCATTCTTTATCTTTTTGATAGGGCTGTGGTGGATCATTTTGTTGAGGGCATATGGGAAAATTACTGGCGACTACACTCTGCAAGAAAGGGTTGATGTTCAGACGGGCATAAAACTGATTTTGAACTTGTGCTTAGCAGATGGGTTTGATATGTTTCCTTCTCTTTTAGTCACTGATGGCTCTTGCATGATAGATCGGCGAATGGGTATTCACGGTCACCCCCTTGAGATTCAAGTAAGTTTAGAAGTTGTTTCCCAACTTTTCTTTTCTGTTTCATTTTGGTGGCATGAAGATTTTCAGCTAGTTGGATGTTTACAGTTCTTTTTTGAATCTTGGTATTTTTCTTTATTTCTTTTATAATCACATGGACCAAGGATTCTATTTTATGAACTTCTTTCATGCTTCACCTTTTTTCTGATTTTTGGTGTTTAGTTTAGGTATGTGTTTGGTTGCATCTGTCGTGTCTTATTCCAGCTTTTCCCTTGTTTATTCTCATGTGGTTCACTTATTACTAGTCTGTTATTTCTTCAGGCCTTATTTTACTCTGCTTTGCGATGCTCTCGTGAGATGCTGACTGTAAATGATGGATCCAAGAATTTGGTGAGGGCCGTCAACAACAGACTCAGTGCATTGTCATTCCATATCAGAGAATACTACTGGGTGGATATCAAAAAGATCAATGAAATATACCGGTATAAAACAGAAGAGTATTCCATGGACGCCACCAACAAATTCAATATCTATCCTGAACAAATTCCTGCCTGGCTCATGGACTGGATACCAGAGGAAGGTGGCTATCTTATTGGGAATCTGCAACCAGCTCACATGGATTTTAGGTTTTTCACTCTTGGAAATCTTTGGTCGGTTGTTTCATCTTTGGGTACTCCAAAACAAAATGAAGCAATTCTGAATTTGATTGAAGCCAAATGGGATGATCTAGTTGGATGTATGCCTCTTAAAATATGTTACCCTGCACTGGAGCATGAGGATTGGCGTATCATAACTGGCAGTGATCCAAAGAATACGTGAGTTCTCTTCTTCAGTTTTACTTATAACCTTACCTGTGCATGCATGTGAGTGATTTAGTTTACAAAGCTTATCAACTTATAAGTTCTTTATTTGGTGGATGCTTGCAGCCCTTGGTCATATCATAATGGTGGATCCTGGCCAACACTTCTTTGGCAGGTGAGCTTGAATATTAACTTGACTCGCAAAATTTCTTTATAATGTTAGACCTAATAATCTGTTAAACTCTTTTTACTTGTATCAATTGTCCACTTGAAAAATTTTGACTTCACCTTCTTCTGTTGCATTATGCATGTGTTGATTAATGTCCAAAAGTTGATGTCAAATTAATGCTCCAGTCACCTTTCTATTTGTTTCAGAAATCTGGTTGAGGTCTAATCGTGTGGTTTCTTGATGCTAATGACAAATTAATTATGGCTATTGAAAAAGCTGTTGTCAGACTGTTAATTTTCAGAAATAGAACTAATATCACTGAAGGGGGTTTAAAGATGGGTCTTGATGGTAGTTTTGGCCCTGCATATTCTGCCAGTGAACTTTAATAAGCTAATGTTATCTAAATTCTACTCTCAATGTATTGGTTTCAGTTTACCCTGGCATGCATCAAGATGGGCAGATTAGAACTAGCCCAGAAGGCAGTTTCTATGGCTGAAAAGAGGCTCTCTGTTGATCGTTGGCCTGAGTATTATGATACACGTACAGGAAAATTCATTGGGAAACAATCCCGACTTTATCAAACATGGACAATAGCTGGGTTCTTGACATCTAAAGTGCTCTTGGAGAATCCAGAGATGGCGTCACTGTTATTGTGGGAGGAGGATTATGAGCTCCTTGAAATCTGTGTTTGTGCACTTAACAAGACTGGCAGGAAGAAGTGCTCTCGATTTGCTGCTAGGTCGCAGATTCTTGTTTAGGGCAAATGGCCGCTCTGTCAAGAACAGAATCCGGTTTTTCTGTACAGATCTAAGTTTAGGAAAGGTTTATAAAGAAAGAGCAATTTTCAACTCTTATGGTGTAAAATATACTAGCATTCTCTTACCTATAATTGTATAAATTTGGTGTCATTTTAATTCATTTGGTTTCCGGTTATCGGTGGTGGAACTTAAAAAATCTAGCTTTGAGGGGGCTTTCAGAATTTGTATTGAAGTTCCTTACATTGCTGTTTTTTTGTACATAAACTAAATTCTTGATAAAGTTCACTTCATATACATATTTTATATAGTGAGAAGCTGGTATCAGAACTTCATAAAGTTCACCTCTTTGGAATTATTTCATTTTGTATGTTAAGAGGAAAAGGGGAACAAATTTTAGATCTTTTCATGGCTGCGTTTCTGTTCATGCCATTTCCTATTGTCTCCTCACTTCAATTGCATCTTATGGACGCTATGCACCAAGCCACCCACTATAAAAACTGCTCCTTTAATTTTCTTTTCTATACTGCCAATTTCTGAAGGTGTAGGACTAGATAAAATACATTGAACAAGTGTTTATGCGTGGTGCCATGATCATATGATATACATTAAATATGAAATCTAAACGGTTTCTGTCTGCCAGTAGCTTTTATCCATTCTCATCCACTGTTAAAAACCATTTTCAACGGACACAAAATACACCCATCAAGCCAAACACACCTTCTATTCCTAAAGCTCCCTGCTTTTTAACCACAAACCTTATAAAATCCTACTCTGAGAAGGGCTTAATTAGAGAAGCACGCACCCTGTTCGACGAAATGCTCGATAAAGACGTTGTTGCATGGACTGCCATGATTTCAGGGTATACATATTGCAACGAGCATGCCTATGCGTGGAGTATGTTTTGTGATATGGTAACAAGGAGTGAGCTGAACCCAAATGCATTTACAATATCAACTGTTTTAAAGGCTTGTAAAGGCATGAAAAGTCTTTTCTGTGGGACTTTGGTTCATGGGTTTGCTATTAAGCATGGCATAGAAGGGTTTATTTACGTGGACAATGCACTAATGGATATGTATGCTACTTGCTGTGTCAGTATGAGAGAAGCTTGCTTGGTTTTTCAGGGTATTGAAGATAAGAATGAAGTGTCATGGACTATTATGATTGCTGGTTACACTCACAAAGGTCATGGCCATCTTGGGCTTCAAATCTTCAGGGAAATGTTACTGGTAGGTGCATGAAAGAAAGAATACTAGATTAATGAAAATAAGTTATTTTGGAAATTTTAAAGACCAGGTTAATCAGTGATTTTACTTATAATCTTGATGCTTTTTTAACAGAAGGGAGAAGAATGCAGCCCATATTGTTTTTCAATTGCTGTCAGAGCTTGTTCTTCAATTGGTTCGTATAGCTGTGGCAAACAAATACATGCAGCAGTAATTAAACATGGTTGGGGATGTAGTCTTCCTGTTATAAATTCTATACTAGACATGTATTGCAAGTGCGATCATTTATCCAAGGCAAATCAATATTTCCATGAGATTACTCAAAAGGATTTGATCACATGGAATACCTTAATATCAGGATACGAAAGATCAGGTTCTATTAAAGCACTTTTCATATTTTCACAAATGGAGTCTAATGGTTTTAGTCCAGATTGCAGCACTTTTACCAGTGTAACAGCAGCCTGTGCTAATCTAGCAGTTTTGAGTTGTGGACAACAGGTTCATGGAGGTGTTATTCGCAGAGGCCTTGAAGGAAACTTGACATTGGCTAATACCTTGATCGATATGTATGCAAAGTGTGGCAGCATTACAGACTCGCAAAAAATTTTTAGTGAATTGTCTTGCAAAAATTTGGTAACTTGGACTTCTATGATGATTGGTTATGGAGCTCATGGATATGGAAGAGAGGTTGTTGAACTGTTTGATGAGATGATTGAGTCTGGCATCGAACCTGATCACATCGTGTTTATGGCAGTCTTAAGCGCATGTAGTCATGCTGGACTAGTAGACCAAGGCTTGATGTACTTCAATTCAATGATGGACGATTACAACATCAAACCAGATCATGAAATTTATGGGTGTGTCGTGGATATGCTAGGCAGGGCTGGGAGAGTTGTGGAGGCCTATCAACTGATACAATATATGCCATTCATGCCCGATGAATCTATTTGGAGTGCACTTCTTGGTGCTTGTAAAGCTCATGGAATTCCAGATTTGGGCAAGTTGGCAGCACGACAAGTATTGGCCTTGAGGCCAAAACTGGTAGGGACTTATGTGATGTTATCAAATATTTATGCAGCTGAAGGGAAGTGGGGGGAATTCGCAAGAGTGAGGAAGTTGATTAAAGGAATAGGGAGTCGAAAAGAAGTAGGGAGGAGTTGGATTGAGGTCAGAGAACAGGTTTATAGCTTTGTTGTGGGAGATAAAGTCGGTCCTGATATAGAGTGGGCATATGAAGTATTGGAATGGTTGATTCAGCATATGAATGAAGCAGGTTATGTACCTGATATAGATTGTTTAATGCATGATCTGGAAGATGGAACTTGAATCGAAGTTAAGAGGAGCAAAGAAAATGAATTTTAAGGTTCTTAGGAATGGATCACTTGCTGCATGTCACGAGAAAAATAAGATTTTAAATAATAATGGTAAGACTGTTGCTGAGAAGCTCATCTTGTTAATCTAAAAAGGAAAAATGGTTTGCAAATTGCAACTTTACAGGCAGAAGACAACTGACATGCTGATGCCATTTTTGGCGAACTTGAACACATTCTTTTTGTGGATATATAAAGTCAAACTGCAATCAAACTAGAGCTGAGGAATGTAAACACCACTACTTCCTCTACTGGATAAAGAAAAATGTATACTACTTTTTCAAAATAAAGAATGATCAATTTATCCATTGTCAAAGGAGGTTTTTATTCCTGTGAAAAACTGCATCGAGAGCTAGCATATTAAAGTGCTCTATAAATCCGTTCCGCAGTCTTCCTTCTTTGCTGTTGCACATCTGCAAATTTTCAAAACTCCATTACAGCCAGAGTCAATGCCCATTGTGATGGACGGATATCCAATGCTAATGCGACTAGATATAGGAGTCCAAGAGGTGAAGATTTTTTTACTAGAAGGCAGAATACCATCACCCAGGAAAAAATCAATGATTTCTCGTTGTGTTACAATGAATTGGCAATCCCACAATAGAACAAGCACAGTTGATTAGTTGCATCCACTTTTGTTCTTGCCGCTCTTAGGACTAACTGGTTCTGTAAGAAGCAAGGAACTCAAATTTGTTATTACACGAGGATTGCATCAAAACTAAATTCAGACAGCATGGCTTCAAATCTGAAGAAAAAAAGGAAACAAATGAATGAAGGCATATATCATCACTAGTAAAGGTAAATATAATCCAACCAGAGGAACAGCTAACATCTTACCTTCTTGTTGCAAGTAAACCTCTTTCAGTTTCTGTTTGACAGCAATTTATGGAATTCAATGTTCAAGCTCCCTAGCAAAAGTGTTTTACCTAAGAAACTCTGGCCCAGCCCTCTTTACCTTTTAAATGAATCTCTTCTTGAGACATATGATGCAATTTCAGATTCAACAATGATAATCTCAAGTGTCTTAGCAAGCAGAAGAAAGGCTTTAGTGTGAGAGTTCCAAATGGGCAAATAAACCTAAAACAGAGCAATTTGCATAGAAAATGTGATATAGCAACCTTGTAAAAGCACAAAACTTTATGTATCATGGTATGCTTCAGTGCCTGAAACAATTTACTACCACTTACATGGGCTCCAGTCACAGAACCTTGATATTTGTTAAGCCTTGTTCCAGAATGGCCTCCTTTTTGAAACGATCCTGAGCACTGCCTTTATTCATCCTCCATCCCTGGTAGCATATATCATTATCTAGTCAGTGATTCGTTTTTGCTACAATGCTTGCTTTTATAGGCTAAGAAGCATGCCACGTAATCAATGCATTTGAACAACTTGTAGAACTCGAATGTTGCACCAGCGATGTTGATTTGTAAGCAAACTATCCATTTCATGCTATTTCCTACCAATAATCCATGCATGAACAAGAACCCTGCTTGAAGTGGTGAAAACGATGATTATCCCTCACCACAATTTCACGATCAAAAGCTCTAGAAATTAGCTTTGCTGCTGTGTGACAATCATTACATATGCGCAAATTCTTCATTATCCTTATTGGTGTTGGTGGGTCAATGGTGATAAGCCCAAAGGCAATTGCCAGCTTCTCACTGTGCCTAAACAGAGTAGTTTCCTTCTCTTCCTCATCAATGTCAAAGGAAACTTCGTGTGTTTCTGGTGCATAGCCTTCTTTCTTTAATTTCTTAGCCATTTCATCCAACATATTCTCAATATCTTTTATCTGAGGGTGCGTCTTATCACCTGCAAGGAATTCATGAACTGTTCCATTTGCTTCAATCATACTACACCCCGGGGTCTTCAGCACCCCATGTTGTATCATCATTCCCCTAATCTCATGAACACCACCCCAGTTACTTTTTGAAGCATAGATATTAGACAGTAATACATGGAACCCTTCATGGTCAGGATGAAGTTCAATAAGCTTTCTTCCAACACGTTCCCCCATTTCATTGTCCCCATATTTCTTACAAGCCCCAAGCAAGGCTCCCCAAGTGGAAGCATCAGGTGCCATAGGCATATTCTCAATGAGTTCTTCTGCTTCTTTTAGCATGCCTGCACGTCCTAGAAGATCAACCATGCATCCATAATGCTTGACGTTGGGCTCTATCTTGTGCTCTTGAATCATAGAATTAAAATGGTGGCGCCCCTCCTTAACTAAGCCCATGTGTCTACAAGCCACAAGAACTGCTACAAATGTTATCTCATTAGGCATCACACCACATTCCTTCATTTCTGAAAATGTATCGAGTGACTTGTCTACTAATCCATTCAGCGCCAGACCAAGAATGACAGCATTCCAAGTAGAGACTCCCTTCTCCTCCATCCCATGGAAAACTTCCAAAGCATCTTCAACACATCCAAATTTCATGTACATGTTTATCAGTGTTGTACCCAGAATTACATTAATCTTTAGAACATTCTTTCTTAAATATACATGAATCCATTTTCCTTGGTCGAGGGCAGCCAAGTGGGTGCAAGCTGAGACCACACTGACTAAAGTTGTCTCATCAGGCTTAACTCCATCAAGCTGCATTTCGTGGAACAACGCCAAAGTCTCAGCAAATCTGTCATGTTGAGCATAACCTGATATCATTGCACTCCAGGACACAATATCCTTCTTATTCATTGAATCGAATAAAGCCTTGGCCTTATCAACTTCTCCACATTTCAAGTATCCAGACATCATAGAGTTCCAGGATACCTGGTCCAAACAGTAACCAGAAATAAACAACTTTTGGGCAGTCTCTATGTACCCACAACTTGAATACATGTGAATCAAAGCGTTCTGAAGGTTAACATATGATTCAATTCCAATTTTAACAGCCAAACTATGGATCAGTTTCCCTGTATTAAGCGCCAACAAGTGAGCACATGCTGAAAGAACACTGAGCACCACAACCTCATCCACCATTATTCCATAAGCATTCATTTCCTTAAATATTACCAAGGCCGCCTCATGCCTTTCATTTTGCTCATAACCAGAAATTAATGCACTCCATGATACTAAATCTTTCTTGGGCATTTCTCTAAACAACCTATAAGCCTCTGCAACATCACCTTTCCTACAAAACATTACAATCATTGAATTCGAAGCAATAATGTTCCTTTCTGGCATCCTATCGTATATACACTTAGCCTCCTCCACATCACCTATTGAAACATACCCAGCCAAAATAGAATTCCAAGAAACCAAATCCAGAATAGCACTTTCATCAAACACTTTACGCGCATGAGCCAAATTCTCACACACCGAATACATATTTATCAAAGTATTCTTTACATAAACGTCAGAATCAAAACCCATCTTTAGAACATGACAATGAATCAATCTCCCATCAAACTCAGCTACTCTAACAGAACAGGACTGAACTAAAATTGGGTATGTAAAATTATCAGGTTCAACCTTCTCTTGAAGCATCAATTTATATACACACATAGAACAATACGGGTCATTCCTCTGCACAAAAGCTCTCATCATTGTATTATAAATGAACCCATTTGGGTTCTCAATACCGTTAAAGATTTTATAAGAGTGATTAATGTGAATGAAGTGAGACTCAGTAGAAAACTTAAGTAGCCTGCTTGCAGCAAATGTATCATTGAGGAAACCAGTAAAGATCATTTGAGAAAGGATTTGATTGAATTGCTTCAAGTTTAGACATTGCTGCAACAGGGACTCCAAAATTGAGAGAGTTATGGTGGGAAATATAGTGGGTCTGGAGCTGAAAGTTCTAAACTTTATGGCTGTGGAAAGATAGTTCAGTTTGGCTAAATTCATAGACAGAGTTAGTAGCTGACAACCGGTGAATTCAAGGCAGAAAAGGAATTAGAAGAAGCATAAACATATGCTGCAGATCAAATTTGCTGCTTCTGTTGTTTCGAAGATCCCGCTATAAATAATTTCAGTTTGGTGTGCTAAAAAATGCTGGGCCACTGTGCGTGGGTTGGATTTGCTGCCTTGAAAATGGCTCAAGACTCAAACATTTTGGGTCCTTCAGTGGGCCACGCCCTGTCTAAAAATAATATACGATAAAAAAAAATTTTGTATGTATGGAAAATAATTTATGATGCAGACACAGCTTATATAAATTTACTTGTTTCTTTCTTATTTAACTAGTGTGGTAACCGTGCGATGCTGCGGTTTTTTTTATTTTAAAATTTGTGGAAATTTTTTTTTATCCATTTTCAATTATTTGTATGTTTTTTTGTTTTTATTTAGCATTTTTTATTTTATAATATATATTTGTTTCTGATAATTTTTTTTGCAGTATAATTATTTTATTGGTGTTACTTATTTATATTTTCCATATAAGATATCATTTAAAACAGATAATTATTTTTTCAAAGCACATTCATTATTTTTTTCATTATTAAAACAATATTTCATATATTCGAATTTTTGTAATTGTATATTTTCTATAAGCATAATCACTATATAAAATATCTATTGATATTAGTCTAATATTATCGAAAATATTTTCACTTATACAATAATATTTATTTATTCTAATTACAGAATATATTTTTCTTACATATTTTAAAATCTAAAACGCCAAAGTCGTGGAATTGAATCTCGTACTGCTGTAGGTATTGCTGTAGACATTTTTAAAGCAATATCATAGATATTAGGAGCACAGTTTCTATTATTTTGTCTTCGATCTTCTTCAACAATACAATACATTTCGTATTGTCGAAGAAAAATCATAACAACTTTTGCATAATTTGCTTGATGGTTATAAAATCGGATTGCATCGAACATAAATACTTGGTCCGACTGCAAGGTTGCTCGTAAAGCAGAACACTTAGCTTCATTGCCTAATATATTTCCATTAAAAATAATTTCTTGTAGCTGATTGTTGACGCGAATCACATGATCGTTAATGTTCTCAGTATCTGCAATCTTCATGTTTGCTAAGTTGTTCATCAAATTAGTCATATGAGCACGTTGTGTGGGAGTATGTATTCTTATTAGAGTTTTAATTGAACATACCATTGTTAGACTTTATGAAAATAAAGTAAGAAAGAAGAAAGTATGTGGTTATTTGTGTTTGGGTAAAGTATGTGGTTGTTTGTGTTTGGGTTTGGGTTTCGTTATATATAAACATTACAATGAAACTTACGTGTACGTTATAAATTTTTGTTAAGGACATCTGTTGTTTTACTGTTTTTTCCTTTATATTGTTGTGACACGTTTTTAATTTTTTTGCTGAGTAATACAATATTTAGCTGAGTATGTTTTTTTTTTTTTTTTAATATCATTATTGAACGACATCTGTTATGAAATAATATTCAATATATTCAAAAAATAATTGATATAAGTGTATATGTCATTGGATAAAGAAATCATTACATTGAGATTGAAATATATTATAAAAATACTTGCATGAAAAAAAGTATATATAAATAATTATAATTTATAAATTTTTT
>CATIWO010737413.1:0-13608 GCA_949673435.1 Macaranga tanarius | reverse complement strand
GGCCCACACCCTTTAGATACATTAAAGCCCAAATTTATCCAAACCCAATTGATCACTTTTATATGGGCTTAACCTATATGACAGTCCACAATACATAATTATTTACATATAAGCCCAATGTTGGATTAAAGATCCAACAATGAAGCCCTAATCCCTAAGTTTGAGCCAAACCAAACTGCTCTTATAAAAGAGCAATCCATAAAAGTATGCAATAAAGTTTCAAAATAACTATAGTGAATACAAAACCAGTTAGCATCAATACCTCTGCTCTATAGAGTTTCCTGAACTAGGAGTGCATTATGAAGCAAGCACCATATGAAATGCTTGATCTTTAGTGGGATTTTCATATTCCATTTTTTTATCCAAGGAAGCTAAACCGATGAGCCTGCTTGTTGGGTTTGGAAAGAAGAGAAAAAAATAAAATAACAGAGTAGCTTCAACATACAAACTAGAAACTCAAAATATGAAACAAAATAGAAATTTTCTTCCTTATTTTCTTCTTTATTTTCAGTACAAACTCTCTTTTTTCAAGCACTCTTGTATACACACTTATCACTTACTTAGACTTTAGTCTCTTCTCATGTGCTTACTTTCTTTACTCTTGACACACTTCATATATATATATATATGTAAAGTTACAAAAGTTAAAAAAAACTAATTGCTACAACTACTACTGCAAAGTTATTACCTAATTATAAGCTGATTTTCAGCTCTACCATAAGTTATAACTCTTTCTAAAGTTTTCAATGATAGTAAAAGTGTCATACTCTAACACTCCTCCTTGACATTTTTGTTGGAAATCTATCAATTTCAGTAGCTTTTTCTTTAACAAACTCACCAACTTCATCATCCTCAATTCTTCTCTTCATCAATATTCATTTTTGTGGTGGCCTCTTACCGTAAAGCATCTCCATTCTTCTCTTTATCAACTTTATTTTTCTAGAGGCCTATCACCAGCAAAAGCAACATTCATTTTCTTTATTTTGGTGGCCTCCTACCAACAAAACTACTCCTTGACAATAAATTTTTATTCTTGAAACTTCAAAAAAGATTTTCAACTATCTTTTTACTCAATCCAATTTCACAAATGAAAAATAAGAGAAAATAACACAATAACTTTTCAACAATGAAATTTCAGCAGTTTATGGACGTGCACATGTCCCTCACATACATAATTTGTGCAGTTTTTGGACTTACCGGTCCTTGATAAATAACATTTCAATAACTCAATAAAACTATTTCTCTTTTTTAATAAAAATTGGGCACAACAAACTCAAAAAAACAGCCAGCATATTTAAACTTAATGAACTTTATCTTCAATAATATAAACTGATTTTGACAAACAAACAAAAAAACAAGCAACTGAAATTTCTTTTCTTTCCAAAATATAAATTCAGACCACAAATCTCAACAAAAAGGTACAAGGTTCTAAAACTAAAGACTCAAATTTACTCAAATCTCAAGAACAAGCACAAAATATGATCCATTTTAAATAAAAAGAATATGAAAACTCTATTTCACCATAACAAAAACATCATATCTCAAAAACTTATTTTCCCAAACAACTTTCTCAATGAATTTCAGCATAACAAGAAATAATTTTTGCACACAAATAGGTTCTTTAAGATCATTGAGCTATGATAACATTTGTTAGGTTTGGAGAGGAGAGAAAAAATAAAATAATAAAGTAGCTTCAGCATATAAATAAGAGACTCAAAATATGAAATAAAATTAAAAAAAATTCCTCTTTTTCTTCTTACTTTTTAGTACAAACTCTCTTTTCCAACGCTTTTGTACACATACTTATCACTTACTTACACTTTACTCTCTTCTCACACGCTTACTTTCTCTACTTTTGACAAACTTCATATATATATATATATAAACTTACTAAAGTAAAAAAAAACTAACTAATGCAACCACTACTACAAAGTTATTATCAAATTATAAGTTGATTTTCAACTTTACCGCAAGTTATAACTCTTTCTAGAATTTTTAATGATAGTAAAAGTGTCATACACTCTAACAGTCCTCCTTGAAACTTTTGTTGGAAATCTATCAATTTTAACAGTTTTCTTTAAAAAAAATCACCAACTTTATCATTCTCAAATCTTCTCTTAATCAATCTTTATGTTTATAGTGGCCTCTTACCATAAAATATTTCCATTCTTCCCTTTAACAACTTCATTTTTCTGGTGGTATCTCATAACAACTTCATTTTTCTGGTGGTATCTCACTGGTAAAGTAACATTTGCTTTCTTTATTTTAGTGGCCTCTAGCCAACAAAACTCCTCCTTGATAATAAATTTTTATTCTTTAAACTTAAAAAAAAAAATTTTAACCATCTTTCTACTCATTCTTAATCATGTTTCACAAATTAACAACAAGATAAAATAACACATAACTTTTCAACAATGAAATTTCAGCAGTTTATGGACATAAATAGGTCTTATACAATATAAATTCTATTATTTTTAGACTAGCCGGTCCTTGATCAATAACATTTCAACAACTCAAAAAATTATTTCTCTTTTTTAACAAAAACCAAACACAACAAACTCAAAAAACACAACCATCATATTCAAACTTAACAAACTTTATCTTTAATAACATAAACTGATTTTGACAAACAACAAACCAACAAGCAATTGAAATTTCTTTTCTTTCTAAAATATAAATTCAAACCATAAATCTCAACAAAAGGTACATAGCACATTCTTCAAGACTAATCATGTGGCATTCTCTGTCTCCAAATACATATCTTATTCACTAGCAACTCTTGTCAGATTATCATTTTCCATTTTAATAGATCTATAATTTCTTGGAATATAGGATGAAAAGAATTCTCTTCGAGATGTAGCATAAAAGGAAGCATCATTGTTAATCATCTAGCTAGTCTTATGAGTTATAAGGTTGATATTATCATCATCATAAAGAACATTGAATTCACCAAGGATGTTTGCTTTTTCATCATCACTACTATCATATTTCTTCATATTTTTACCTTTGGTCTTGTCTTGTTCTTTCTTAAACTTTTGATAGTACTTCTTGATGTGGTATTTCATTTTTTTAGTAACAGCACTCAATATTAGTATACTTGTTTAACTTTTCCTTGCTCTTATCTCTTAACTTTAAACCTCAAATCTTGCTCCTACTTTTAAAGTTTACAACTAGGATATCTAACTATGTTAAAAAGGCTCCTTTTGATCTATATTTCATCTATTCATTTAGAATACTACTTTTGACAAATTTTATATTCACTATACTATTGAGTGTAAAATTTGTAAGTGAAATCTTTAAAGTATCCCATGACTCTGATAGACAAGCAAACACCATGATAGAAAGAATCTTATTGTCAAACTTTATACCCATTATTGACAACTGATCCATGATCATTTAGATTTCATTCAACGTATTTGCAATAAAGGTACCTTTTCAATATTTAACTTGCATCCATTTTATTAAATAAATAATTTGTTATTACTAATTATGAAGCGTACAACTCCTCAAACTTATTCAATAATATTTGTGCATAAGTCTCATTAAAAATGTGATTGTACACATTATCTTCAACGAACTACCGAATGAAGCCACATACTCACTTATGCTTAAATATCCATTTCTCATATGTTTTGTTATCAAATTTTATTGTAGTAAAAAATGGTAGATGTAACTTTATCACAAACAGGAGATCTTTCATCCTCTTTCTCTATATGTGGTAATTTGTGCCATTTAAACGTATTATTTTGCTAGTCTTAGCCTCCATTATTGCAATATTGTCAATGCCTTCAAAACAAGAGCCAACCAAATGATTAATTATAAAATACTATTGGAAATTCTAGAGTTGATATAGCAAAAAAAATTAATTATAAAGTAGAGTAAAAAATAATCAAGGAAAATGATAGTGATATTTAATGTGGTTTGCCCTTTATGTTGGATTGCATCTATAGGATAAAATTTAATATTGTTTTCACTAATAAAATAGTAGGTACGAAGAGAGTCATCTCTAAATCAATATTAGAAGAATAAAAAAATAAAAATCTCACCAAAATAATACTACTCAAAATATTTTTCGAAATCCAAAATAATTTTTTCACTAGTTTGTCGCTCATTCTTTTAGAAAAATTTATCAAGCACACAATAAATATTCTCTCATAAATTTTCCTTCAAATCACAATTAGCTCTAGCTCTCATAACTCTTATCAAAGCACTCACCTTACTTTGACTTTTCTTTTCTTCTTTCATAAACAAATAAGGTGTACAGAATGCCTATTTTTAGACAAAGATTTTCTTGTTCTTGAAGGCTAAGGATTTCCTTAGTTTTTTTTATTTTTTTATTTTCTTTTTTTATTGTATTTAGATGTGGGTCCTAATATAGGAAGGACACATCGACATACATTTTAGTTGAATTTTAAGAGAAAAAATAATACTATTAGGAAATAAATTTATGCAGATAACAAAAAAAAATGCATTAAAGGAGTTAGTAGGAGTTAGAGGTGAGAAAATGAGTAAGTACTTTTTAAAAAAAAAACAATATTGGAACACATGGCATAATATGATGCCATGTGTCTCAGTCAGTGCATGTAACTTTATTTCTTTTCACGCAAGCCAACATGTTAGTGACACATTATTATTGTTGACTAAAAATAGGTCTGAAGATTATTGTAAGATTAGAGTTGTTGAAAGACTTTACATCACAAAATAAAAGGTTGGACACTTTAGTGGTACTTGGTTAAAAATTTAGGTAATGTAGATATAAATAATCGACAATATTCAAGTACTAACATTTAACTTTGCGATAAGTATAATTTTAATCAATGTGATTTTACTTTATAGAAAAACTAGTCTTATTTTTTTTTTTATGACATTTAAGTATCTGTGTTTCATATTTCATACACTTTAGTACTCTTTTAAATAATATCGTTCAAAATATGTGTTTTAATGTTAAAATAATATAGATTTTTAATAGTAAAATTAGATATTGAGTGATATAGTATCTAACTAACTACAAAACTCATAATAAAATAAGTTTAGATGCATTTTTAATTTTAGTATAAATAAAAAATAACTTTTAAAATAATTTATAATATTTTTAAAAATAATTAATTATTTAAATTGATCATAAATCATATATAAAATAAACTTATAATTAAAATTTAATTGAAAAGCCCTAGAGGGGGGTGAATAGGGTTAATGAGAATTTTAAGAGAAGATTAGAAATTGATAGTCACAAAAGTAGAAGATTAAGAAACACAAATGCACAATGATTTAAGGAGTTCGGATTTTTAAACAATCCTACGTCTCCACCTAACTTATCCCCAAGTTAGGATTTTCAACACCCACATCAATCTTATTACTAGATTGAGTTACAACAAGATGAGTTTTGTGGCTCAACTCAAACTATACAACAAGAGTATTTTTTTTGGTTCAACACAAAACCTACAAGAGATAGCACCTCACTGCCCACTTCTTTTATGCCCAAAGAAAGAGTAGAAGAAAGGAGTACCTATCTCTATCTCACAAACCCAACTCTCAAATGCTTTGAATAAATGCAATAATTTTAGAGCTTGAGCAAATGTTTAAAGACAATTGAATGCTTCACCAAAACTTGTAACCTTTTTAAATGAAGTTGGAAGGCTTATATTTATAGTGAACATCAAGAAACTAGCTGTTAAGAGGCTCTAGCTAGAAATTGTGCCCAACATATCCTTTAAAAAGTGCTTCAAAAGATAATTTTTTGGGCTGATAGATGAGTGCTCACGGTCGTGATTGAGTGTTCATGACCGCGACCATCAAAAATCTAGTCGTTTGAGTCAAATTTGCCCGTTGTGTTGTGCAGGTACATGCTCACGGTCCAGGTCTCTACCATGATCGCAAATTACGGTCACGACCTACATGCTCACGACCATGAGCATGCAACCGTGAGCAAACCAGAATTCTTGCTCTGTCCCCTTGCTTGCTCACTTTAAATATCCGATGTCCTCACAGTCTGGACATTGTTCACTCGCGACCATGAGCATGCAAGACACTTCAAGAAACTTCAATTTTAATCCATATGCATTAGGTTTCAATTGGGATCAATCATGTGAATTTTTAGAAGCCTTGATTAGGCTACAAACATCATTGCACATTGTCTTTAGACTTGAGCACAACCTAGCTTATATTCACACTTAAATGAAAACATTAGATAATCAAAATTGTTTGTTAAAATTAAAACCAAGGTTTAGATTAATGATCATACAAATGTCTAATAATCTTTCCCTTTTTGACTTTGACAAATAATTTTAAATGAGAGAGTAATAAACTAAGTATAAGTGTGTGTTTTAAGTGTATACATATACTCACTCCCCCTCAAAGTGTGAATCATATATTAAGATATACACTAAAGATAGACGGAAAGTATACAACACTTAAAATTATGTGTACTTACTATATCTTACATTTTAACACATTCAGAGTAATTTGTGCACATATGAGTAATTTGTTAAAATACTCCCCCTTAGAGTGTGCATACTTTTATTTAAATGCAGAAAATTTAAAACAATTGAGATATGAGCATAAATATTTCTCCCCCTTTTGTCAAAGTACAAAAAAAGAATATAGGAAATAGAAAGATAAAGCAATAGAGGCAAAGTGCACAAAAATTAACAATAATAGAACTTTCATTGATAAAAAGAGAGATAAAGTACAATAAATATAAGTCCTAATGATCCTTTGATGGCAATGCAACATTGAAATGAAAAGAGAAACATATAAAAATTAAACTAATTTATTAAGAAAAGGTAAGCATCAAGGATCTTGAGGAGGAGGTTGAGGATGAGGGAAGGAGGTATATTGGCATTCATAGCCTTGCTTATGGTAGAGGTAGTACACATCATACTAAAGGTGGTCAAGGCGAGAATCAAAATGAGATTGCAAATGATCAAGCTTTATGTTAAAGTTAGTTTCTACCAATGATAATCTATCAAAGATTTGTCCAACCCATGGAGGATTGTCATCTTGAGCTTAAGAATCCCTTGAGGACCCTTCTCCTCTAGTCCTTTTCCTTTGAGGAGGTTGAGGTTGAGTCAATAGAATTTCTCCCTCTCTTGAGTTTGATATTACTTAATTTGTTCAAATATATCTTCTTCATGAGTTTCTTCAATTTCTTCCTCCTTCCAATACCAAAGGTTATTCACCTTCTTGAAAAGTTTATAATTTTTGATGAAGGTGTCATAAAAAAGAGTGGATGGAAGAGTTTTAAGATTTAAAGTGTTGTTGCGAAAATGTTGAGCAATCTTGGAAATAAAGGCACCAATACAAATATTTCTGGAAATGCTATCACTTAGAAGCCAAAGCTTCCATTGAAATAATCTTCCCATTTCAATCTTGTCATTATCTACCATGCAATAAAGAAGGTAGAGATCATCAAAGGAAATTGCCTCATGACTAACTCCCCTAGCATTGATTGAAAAACCAAGAAACCTTTTAATGTACTAAAGGGATTTAGATTGAAATGAAAAAGACTTAGTATGACCGGGTATAAATTATGAAGAGGTTGGCTTGTAATGTCTTATCCAAAAGGAATGAGGTGACCACATAGTATTAACTTGATGAGAGCCACTACTAGTGAAGCCAAAAATCGAATTAAAATCTTGAGAAGTAAGAAATCTATCCCTACCCCCAAGTCTAAACCTTATGCTATGGAAAGGATTTTGTTCATCAATGTGTTGTGTTCTAAGACAATAAAATGAAAGAAATTAAATAACAAGAGGATGATAGGTAGGAAGATTCTCAAAAGCTATTTGAAAAAGACCTACTCTTTCAAGGAGAGTTTTGACTTCATTATAAATGCCAAGACTTTTAAGTGTAGCTCTAGACATGATTCTTGAAGGAATTTGATTTTTTTGTGAGAAATCTTGTGCTCTTTGTCTAATTTGAGCATTTATGTAGGAGATTGGAGGAGCTCTATGGAGTTGTTCCTTATTTGCTCTCCTTGGATTAGAAGAGGAAGAAGTTTCACTCCTTGAGCTCTTCTTTGGTGCCATTGAGAGAAAATAATTGATAGAATGGAAGAAATTTGAGTAGATTGAAGGCTTAGGAAAGTGTAGGAGACCAAGAACACAATAAAAAGCTAAGCTAGAAGTTAAGAGAATTTAAAATATGCTAAGTGTGAAGAAAAGTAGAGAATGGGATTATTTTCTTGAAAAATATACTAGTATTTATGGCCAAAATACACAAATTATGACTATTAGATCATCTTTTATCAATGGTCAAGGATAGAAGACCGTTTTTGCATGGAAAGGAGTAAAGAATAATTCAAAAAATTTAAAAAATGAGCCAAACGCCTACTTTTTAACGAGCAGCTGCGTGCTCACGGTCGGAGGGTCGCGACCATGAGCACACACCCGTGAGCACCCCAGGCACTCTCAGTGCACTACTCGCTCGCTAGCTGCATCGCAGGCTTGACAAATCGTGATAAAAATGCCGCATGGTCCTCCAAATTTTCAGCTATTTTGCATTCTAGTCCTTTATGACCAAATTAACTAGAAATAAAGTTTATTTTACAAAAACATTTTTCAAAATATGAATGAATAAATTTAAATCATTGTAAATGCTAAGGATCACTAAGACATAAAATTAATTTGGCTATTTAAATAATTAATTATTTGAATTAATTTCAATAATTAATTATTTATTAGCATTAAAAGATACTCAACTAATGCATAAATCAAAGAATTAATGCATACTAGAACCATCCAAAATACCAAGCTCTTATCTAATAAAATTAAATCTCTCCTCATTGAGAGGCTTGGTAAAAATATCAGCTAATTGATGATTAGTATCAACAAACATAAGTGTAATGTTACCATTCAATGCATGATCATATAAGAAATGATGTCTAATGTTTATATGCTTAGTCCTAGAGTGTTGAATGGAATTTTTGCTCAAATTAATAGTACTTGTATTATCACACTTAATTACAGTGTGATTAATTGTAATGCCATAATCCATGAGTTGTTATTTTTGCCATAGGACTTGTGAATAACAACAACTAGCCGCTACGTATTCGGCTTCGGTTGTGGACAAGGCTACAGAAACTTGTTTCTTACTAAACCAAGAAAGTAAACATTGACCTAAAAGTTGACAAGTTCTGGAAGTTCTTTTTCTATCTAATAAGCTATCCGCAAAATCCGCATCCGAATAACTAAATAAGTCAAATGATGCACTTCTAGGATACCAAAGTCCTAAATATAATGTACCATTCAAATACTTCATGATGCATTTTATAGCATTTAAATGAGACTCTTTAGGATAAGATTGAAATCTAGCACACAAGCATGTAGCAAATATTATATCGGGTCTACTAGCGGTTAAGTAAAGGAGGGATCCGATCATACCTCTAAATTACTTTTCATCAACCGGTTTACCACTTTCATCCTTAGTTAGTTTGGTGGTGGTAATCATTGGAGTTTTGCTTGGTTTAGCTCCATCCATCCCAAACTTCTTAAGGATGTCTCTAGTATACTTTACTTGGTTGACGAAGATCCCATCCTTGCATTGCTTGATTTGAAGTCCAAGGCAGAATTTGGACTCACCCATCACGCTCATTTCAAATTCACCTTGTATTATCTTAGCAAAATCCTTACACAAAAAATGGTTAGTAGCACCAAATATAATATTATCAACATATATTTGCACAATTAACAAATCATTATTGAATTTCTTAATGAAAAGTGTAGTATCAACCTTTCCTTTTGAGAATTCCTTCTCTAATAGAAAGCTACTTAACCTTTCATACCAAGCTCTAGGAGGTTGTTTCAATCCATACAATGCTTTAGTTAATTTAAAAATATAATTAGGAAAAATGTGATTTTCAAAACCAGGAGGTTATTTAACATACACCTCCTCTTGAATATAACCATTCAAAAATGCACTCTTTACATCCATTTGAAATAACTTAAAATCCATGTAGGAAGCAAAAGCAAGTATCATCCTAATGGCCTCTAACCTTGCAACGGGGGTAAAGGTTTCATCGTAATCAATACCTTCCTCTTGATTATAGCCTTTGGCCACTAATCTTGCCTTATTCTTAGTAATGACACCTTGCTCATCCAATTTGTTTCTATAAACCCATTTGGTGCCAATAATAGGATAATTCTTGGGTCTAGGAACTAGGTTCCAAATGTTATTTCTCTCAAATTGATTGAGTTTCTCTTGCATAGCAAGTACACAATATTCATCTTCCAATGCCTCATTAATAGACTTTGGCTCAATTTGAGAAATAAAAGTAAGATTAACTAAAGGTTTAAAAAAAGATCTAGTAGTTACCCCTTTTGAAGTATCACCCATAATTAGATCTTTAGGATGATCCTTCGTATAATGCCAATCTTTTGGAAGCTCCATCCTTGGTGAGGATACTTCTTGAACTTCCTCTTTTGATGCTTCTCCTAGTTCCAATGATTTTGATGCACCATTGTCTTCCAAGTTCATGTCCATGAAATTACCTACAAAATCATTAACAACAACACAATCCTTTCTAGAATCAAATGGGTTAGATTCATCGAATACAACATGCATGGACTCTTCAACTACTAGAGTTCTTTTATTAAAGACTCTATAAGCTTTATTAGATATGGAATAACTAAGAAATATTCCTTCATCCGCTTTCGAGTCAAATTCCCCAAGGTTTTCTTTGGTATTTAATATGAAGTATTTGCATCCAAATACTCTTAGATATGAAATCTTGGGTTTTCTTTTGTTCTATAGCTCATAAGAAGTTTTATTTAGAATTGGTCTTTTAAAAATACGGTTTGAAATATATCAAGCGGTATTGACGGCTTCCGCCTAAAAGTATAGTGGTAATTTATATTTATAAAGTATGATTTTAGCCATTTCTACCAAAGTTCTATTCTTTCTTTTAACTACCCCATTTTGTTGTGGTGTTGTAGGAGAAGAATAGTTATGAAAAATCCTATTTTCATTATAAAAGGAGTTAAAGAATTCATTCTCAAATTCGGTTTTATGATCACTTCTAATCCTAGTAATACAAAAGCCTTTTTCTTTTTGAACTCTTTTTGTAAAACTTTTAAAAGCATCGAAGGCATCATTCTTATGAGCTAGAAAACATACCCAAGTGAATTTAGAGTAATCATAATAAGGATAAATACATAATGCATTCCACCTAAACTAGCTACTCTAGTTGGTCCAAATAAATCCATGTGTATTAGTTTAAGTGGCCTAGAGGTAGAGACTTTATTTTTGAGCTTGAATGATGATTTAGCTTACTTCCCCTTTTGACAAACATCATATATCTTGTCTTTGGTGAACTTAAGTTTGGGTAACCCATTCACAAGTTCATTTTTGCTAATGTCATCGATCAATTCAAAATTAGCATGTCCTAACCTTCTATGCCATGTCCATGTGTCATGAGAAATAGACATTAAACATTTATACTCCTTATTACATACATCATTTAAGTCAATAACATATACATTATCAATTCTTTCACCTTTAAAAATTACTTTGTCATCATTAAGGTTACTAACAAAGTAATTTTTAGAATAAAAAGTGACTTTATTTCCCATATCATATAATTAACTAATACTAAGCAAGTTATGCTTTAATCCATCAACTAGCAAGACATGATATGATAAATAGAAAGAGTTTCTAGGTTACTTATCTTGCCAATTCCCACAATCTTCCCTTTGGCATTGTCTCTAAAAGTGACACTACCTCCATCTTTGGTTTAAAGAGAAGTGAATTAGTTTTTATCTCCCGTCATGTATCTTGAACATCCACTATCTAGGTACCATTGACTTTTGCTTTTGATGGATTTCAAGCACACCTACACAATAACAAATTTAAGCTTTTTTTAAACCCAAATATTAAATGGTCTAGGTTGGTTAGTCTCATAATAATTTAAAGGCAATAGTTGCAAGTACAATTTTCTATAGTAGCACACATTACCAGTATGCCCAAGAGTCATACAATAGAAGCATCTTACATTTGCAAATCTATTAAGTCTAGATACATTCTTTCTATAAGGCATATTGACTTTGGAGTGTGTGTGAGAGTGTTGTGTGTATCTTCTATTGGATTTAAAGGTCCTTGAACCTATATGAGACATACATTCACAAGTATGTGATTGATGTGTGAGATTGCATGCTTAGGTGTGTGTTTCTTTGTATACATGAAAGCATGCTTTGGTTGAGGTCTTTTTGGCTTGTGGTTTAGACTTTAACTCAAGCATCTCCTTTGAAAGCTTCTCATTCTCTTCTTTGCTTTTATCAAGCTCTCACTTTAAAGAGCTAGAGGCTTTTAAGTCATTGGAGAGTTGCTCATTTGATGAAATAATTTTAGAAAATTTGTTTTTCAAAATCTCAAATTCTTTTGACATCTTTGAAAACTCTTGTTTGTAAAACCTTTTCTTTAAAAGCAAATTTTTGCATTTTAAAACAAGTTTGCTCATAATAGAGTTCTCATCATCATCATCATCATCATCATCATCATCCTCATCATCATCATCATCATCATCATCATCATCATCATCATCATTATCATCATCCTCATCATCATCATCATTATTATCACAATCAAGTTCTTCATCATCACAATGAGAAGAATAAGAAATAGAGGGTACCTCTTTGTCCTCAAAAGCCATGAAGCATAGATTGGCCATTTCTTGGTTTTCCTCCTCCCTATCGGAATCGAATGAATCATCCCAAGTTGCTTTGAAGGCATTCTTTTTTTCTTTAACTCCTTTGCTCTTGAACTTGAGCTTTGGACATTCATTTCTTATATGACCCAGTTTCTTGCATTCATAGCAAGGGACTTCTTTTGGCCTCTTTCCTTCATTCTTCTTATTATCTCTTTACCTTAAAAAATTTTTCTTTCTAAGAAATTTCTTAAAACCTCTAGTGATCATAGCTATTTCATCATCATCATCACTAGAGTCCTCAAGACTTTCTTCTTCACTATAATCTTAAATAGCTTTTAAGGCAATTCCTTTTTTCTTCTCATCTTTTTCCACTTTCTCTTCCTCTCTTTGCTTTAGAGTGAGCTCATGAGTCAACAATTTTCTAATAAGAATATCCATGGAGAGCTTTGATAAATCATAAGCTTCCTCAATAAAAGTAACTCTTGATTCCCAATCCTTCTTGGGCAGTACTCTCAAGATTTTTATGTTGACTTCTTCTTTTGAGTAATGCTTTCCCAACTTCCTCAAGGTTGTAAGAAGAGCATTTAATCTATTTGTCATTTCAGTGATGGATTTTTGAGGCTTCATCTTGAATAGCTCATATTCGTACACACAGAGTTGAACCTTCTTACTTCTCATTGAATATTTCCTTCATAGTGGTTCTCAAGAGTCTCCCACACTTCTTTAGCCGAAATATAATGTTGTACTTTACTACCTTCTTCTCTAGACATAAATGCAAGAAGAATGGTCATAGCCTTCTTGTTCTTGTAGTTATCTTCCTTTTGAGTTTGGCTTCACTTGGCTTTATCTACAAGCACTTGTACATTATCAACTTCTTCGTTTGGGGGACTCCATCCTTGAAGCACTACATCCCAAAGTCTAATGGGATCACTATCAAGATATAGCTCCATCTTGTACTTCCAATGAGG
>CATIWO010737407.1:0-10203 GCA_949673435.1 Macaranga tanarius | reverse complement strand
AAAAATTAAAAATAAAAAAAGAGAGAAATAAAAAAAAAAAAAAAAGAAGAAGAGCATACAAAAAAAAAAAGAAAAAAAAAAGAGGAGGATGTAAAATTTAAGAAAAAAAAAAAGATGAGGGAAAAATAAGGAAAATTTTTTTAAAAAAAAAAAGAAGGAAAAAAGAAAGAAAAAATAAGCTGAAAACAAAAATAAAAAAAAAATAAGGAAAGAAAAAAAAAAAAGATAAAAAAAAAAGATGGAATGAGATTTGATTCCTTACATTTTGGGGTGGAATGGATCATTTCCATTTATAAGGGAATGGATTCCCATTCCAAAAGCCTATTAGTAAAAAATAAACAACAACAATGGGAATGATCATTCTCATTCTCATTCCCTACTTTATTTTAATCTAAACAAACGCTCCCTAAATTTTGTTGCATTTGTACGGATCAAGTGATAAAATTATAAATTGTAGGTGATGATAATGTGTGGAAAAAACTACAATCAATTAACGTAAGTGGGGTTCACTTCGAATGTGAAATATGACTGACCCCTTGTTTGGGAAGTGAATTTAGTAAGGAGAGAAAGTGAGGGGAGAAAATCAAAATTCCCTTGTTTGGATGAATGAAAAAAAGAGAAGAGAAGAGAAAATTGGTAGAAAATGTTTTACCTGTGCCTACACTTTTTAGTCACCTAATTTTGGGAGAAAATCTCATTTCTCTCTTTCCCAAACAATCTAGAGAAAATAAAAAAAAAATTTCCCCAATTTTTTTTCTCCTTATTTTCTCTCCCCTCATTTTGTTTCCCCACCTAATTTTCTTTCTAAACAAAGGGTAAAGCAAAAATTTTTTGCATCTAATACATCCGATATCTGGACACCACTTTCAAGCGCTGATTAATCCAGATCCGTAAGTGGGGTTCGCTTGGAATGTGAAATATGATTAAGCAAGATTTAACAGTCATCTGAAAGGAATCTCCGTTGCACAAATTGCATAAATAGTGAGAGCGACACACAGACTACGAGACTAGCGTGTGGACCATCGCTTACTGCTTGGAGTTTTTCTAAGTCATGTTCTACAATTCTCTCACCTTTTTCTAATAATCCTTCCAAAAATCACACGCACATCAACCATTAAAGATTCTAAGACTCAGCAAACCCCATCGATAGCTGAAAAATATGCCTGGGTTGAGCACTATTTTTGAGTTGATCAAACTGTAAACCGAATCGACCCAATTTGATTTTTCTACATTTTTTATTTTTTAGAATCGAACTATAATTTAATTTGATTTGGTTTTGTATTTGAAAATTTCAGTTAACCGAATTAACTAAACTAACCAATTTTTTATTTTTTTATTTTTCAAAAAAAATTCAAAAATATATAATAATATAATATAAAAATACAAAAATAATTAATATTTTTAAAAATTTCAATTCCGTTCAGCCAATTTAATTCAATTTTTATAATAAAAATTTTGATTCACTTCAATTTAATTTTAAAGTTAATTCGGTTCTGTTCTTTATTTAATTCATTCGATTCAATTAGAAAAATTTTTCAAAGCCGACCGATTGAACACCCTAAATATGCCCCCACTATTTATGTCTTGTCTTGACTTGGAGACCCCTACAATTTGTCTTAACTTGACTTGGAGATAAGGGCTCCATATCAATCAATTTGCAGGAAAGAGAAATCTGCCAACTAACCTCAATTATACCCTTTCAGTTGAAAAGTTCGAAAAAAATAAAAAGAAAAAGAAAAATAAAAGGAAAGGAAGGAATCTTACATTCCTTCTTTTGCTTGAGAGCAAAACTATGAAGCACAATACATATATTGCACTATAAACTTGGGCTGTTTTTGCCATTTTAACACTTCACTTATATTTTTGTCGTTTAAACACTTCAATTTATCTAAATAATAACTCGTAAACCACTTTATGCACTATTAGCATGACACGTAGACACATCATCATACGCATAATGATAAAGTGATAAATTCATGTAAGTACAAAGGATAAAATGCAAATTCATTAAAGTACAAATATTTATATAATAGGTTATAGACAAGTTGAGACGTTCATTTGGCAAAATTGGAAAAATAGAAGGTAGAGTGACAAATTCATACAAGTACAGGTGACTGCATATGTATTAAGCCAAAATAATAATATGTTTTGCATTTGATTACTCTTGGAGGGATGAGCCACCGCACAACAAATTGAATTAAAAATGACATCAGAATCAAAGTAATACTTGGAATTAAAAAGAAAACATGATTGCAAAAAAACAACCGCAGGTCGAGAAAAGTGATAATTAACTGTTATACTATGATCCCTTCACCCACGCGAATGAAAGCACACATGATGGCAATTAGGTCCCAAGCAGGAAAACCATTCCCGCAAGTATTCGACATTGTGAACCCGCAACTACTTGATTCTTTTTCCCCATGTTCACATAGGTTCAAAAAAACACAATATAACTTACATACTTAAAATTTTATTTCCAGAGCTTCCGCAATGACATGTTCTTTTCCGTCTCCTTCTTCATGACCTTTGCTACTGCCATCTCGAAATCTTCCTGTGTTACATGGACCCTCCTCTCCCTTAGAGCAAACATTCCTGCCTCTGTGCACACAGCCTGTAAAAGAAAAATAAGTTACATATACATTTCAGACAGACGATGTAAAGTCACCATGAGAAATATCTTGACATATTGCCTTTGTAGTGAAATCAGATCATTTCAGGGAAAATGTAACAACATACTATAAATAGTGAAATTGATAACCAGAGATAGAAGCATTTCACATGTGATAAATTTATGCATCATGCAGGATGCAGCTCCAGATTATATTCTATTTTCTTTTTTCATCCTATTTTTGTCCTGCGCCTCCCTCCAAGGAGGAACCTCTATCTGTCCTGTTTCATTTAATAGTGAACAAAACCCTCTCTCTTGCAAATTGTGTTATTAAGCAACTGCCAATAAAAGATATCAACCCAGTGACATGAACTTAAAGCCCAGATTACTCCCATGAAAAATATGCACAGGTGCATGCACGTGGATGTTCACCAAGCATTAATGTGACCATAAGTTGATGATGCATATCCCCCCAAATGGTGAATCCTCACCAAAAGTTGATAATACCAAAAGCGATAGATAAAATGATAAAAAAGCAATATACCTTGAGCTCTGCACCAGATGCACCATTCATCTTTTCTGCAATCTTCTTCAAATCAATACCACGCATTAAGTTCATTCTTCTTGAATGAATTTTTAAGATATCCAGACGTGACTGCATGTTCATTACTCAACATGTTACTCTTTGAGACAATAGAGAATATATATACATAAGAACCAGCTATAAGAGAACATACCTCTTCATTAGGATTTGGGAATTCTATTTTCCTGTCAATTCGACCAGGCCTAAGGAGAGCTTGATCCAGAATGTCAATCCTATTAGTTGCCATCAAAACCTGTTCAAAACGCATATGCCATAGTACATAATAAGCAGCGTGAAAAATTGCATAGAAACTAATCCACTACTATATTCTTGATGTTTAACAGTACCTTAATCTTGTTTGATGCTTCAAATCCATCCAGCTGATTGAGAAGCTCCAGCATAGTCCGCTGCACCTCACTGTCACCATTTCCACTCCCAGATTCCATTCTAGCAGATCCAATACTATCAATTTCATCCATGAAAATGATGGATGGAGCATGCTCCCTGTGGCAAAACCAAAATGCAAAGAACAGCCACACATATAAGTACATAAGCAAGCAGTCACTAAAACTTAAAACAACACACACTATGCTGACTGCAGAACAGGCTAGACATCACAACAGAATAAGTTTAGGTCATTAATCACCAGTTCTTAAATCTCCCCAGACACATTTATAATATATACTCCCTTTCATGTTTTATATCATATGAAACGGGAAGTCGGACAATGGCACAGAGTTTGAGTTAGGTAATAAAACCTACAAATCTATTTTTCTTATTTTTTTCTAAATATAGTGTATATGATCCACTTCTTATAATAAGCAAATTGAAGTCAAGGAAATCTCTATTAAATATCTCTATTGCCCCTTTTGTTCAACTGACGTGTACATAAACGATTTAATTTGTAGTAGTGATTTAGAGTCAAAAGGTGTATTATAAGTTATTGCATTGACATTGTCCACATGTTGATATTATAGTGAGGGATACAGAGAATTTTTTATCACTCAGGGCACAGGAATTTTTTATCCATTAAATAAAAGACACTAATTTCAATTGAATTGCTAGATGCTATAACAAGAGAAGATAGAAGAATTGGGGAACAAACCTTGCCATGACAAAAAGTTCTCTGACCATTCTAGAGCCTTCACCAATGTATTTTTGAACCAATTCAGAGCCAGAAACCCTGATGAAAGTACAGTCAGTATGATGTGCCACTGCCCTAGCCAATAATGTTTTTCCTGTACCAGGTGGGCCATACAGAAGAACACCCTGTCATGAGAAAGAGTGTTAGTGTTTTTGAATCTAAAGCAAAAAAGTGTTCAGAAATATGATTTATTAACAGATCCAATGGTTTAGTAGCATTTTGTTACCTTTGGTTGTGCAATTCCAAGACTTTCAAACAATTCAGGATGCTTAATAGGTAGCTCAATGACCTGAAAAGATTAAAAGCATATTAACCATGAAGCCAATCAACAACCTAGGCCAGACAACCATAACATAATAATCAAATAAGTCAGGAGAAGAGATGAAAGTTTGAAGACCAACCTCCTTTATCTCCTTAATTTGCTGGTCAAGACCACCAATCATGTCATATGTAGAGTCTGGAACCTTCTCCACTTTCATAAGGTTGACCAATGGATCAACTTTGCTCGGTAAGATCAGATGAAGAACATAGCTGTCATTACGAAGGGCAACCCTAGTTGATGGTGTGATCTTGGTGATATCAATATTTTTATCAATATCAACAACATATTTCCCTTCTGGGTGAACCTAGAAAAGGAGGAGAATATACAGTTCATTAGTTTTTCTATCCTTGAGTTAGGAGAGCTGAATGCACATTAAACAGGCTTCTTAGTTGACGTCCTATGAGTCTAAGACCCTCAGTGCAATTGTGTCTCAACTATTTATATTTCATAACAGCATGACTAAGTTGGCCTCCTAAAATAAACAGTTCATAGCACATACTAATAAGAAAGGATGAACCATGGCAATTATCAAGGTATTCTTTCTTACCAAAACCAAAAACAAAGCAATAATTTTTCTCAATGACATGCACAGAATATTAACACTAAACCACCCAAAATTCCTTGAGGTACAACTGCCTGGTTCGAACAATCTACGAGAGATAATTTATCACAGTGAAAATTTCACAAATGGCCAACTTCTAACAACACAAAATCAAGCCATGCATTAAAAACAGATAACAACCGCAATTAACTACGCACAGCCTATAAGACACCAGCAAGTAAGCAAATAACTAAAACCCTAGAATCTTCAACCATATAATGTCTCCAAACAAGTTAACAAGCAATATAAAAACCCACAATGTACAACATCTAGAAGTCCGAAAGGAACAATTCAGTACCTTAACTAGCACTTTATTCTTCCCCATTACTTTGACAACTTCACCAACATAGGAACCAGGCTCCTGAAGCAGCTGTAGTTCTTCTCTCAGCATCCTCACTGGCCACATAAAATAGTGAACAATTTCACTTATTTATCGAAACAATTTCAACACATAGCTTAAGAAAACATTAAATTAAGAGAAAAACAATTAACAAATAATCCTAACGCTAACAAAATCAGCAAACTTTTCAGCTGATTATTAAAGGAAAGGTGAGCCCTTTAAAACCAATTTAGCACCAGTAACAAGTTTTCTAGCTAAATAATTCCACACAAAAACCCTAACAAATCATTAAAAAGAAACACAAAACCCAGATTCAAAAATCAAAATTAAAAACTGGGTAACAAAAAAGATTAAAACTTTAGAGCAAATACCTCTAGAATTAAGCTCATTACGCTGAGCTTCGAGGCGATTAAGGTTATGGGTCTTTGTTCGGACAAGGAGCTGATACTCATGAATACGTTGGAGATAATACTGTCGCAATCCCTCTACTTGCTTACCGGCAGGCTTGCCGGAACATGTTTCGTCGGTGATCATCAATTCCCCTTGTTGTTTTTTCTCCACATCTAGTGTCGCCATTACTGGAGATTTAGATTTGCAGAGATTTTGATCAAAAAGGGGCTTTTTTTTTTTTTTTCTTCGGGGACAAGACAAGTCTCACTTTAGATACGTTTGTTTGTGATGTGGTTTGAGCCTGTGTCCATGTGTGGCTTGCCCTATTTATGGTGGTGTGCTCATGGGCTGGCCTATGGCGGTTCTCTTAATGTGGGGTTAAGGCCTTCAAGTCCTAAACCTAATGGGATTCTTATTTGCTAAATAAATTTATTAGTAGGAAAATATCTTATTTTCTTTTTTTTTTATATAAAAAAAATATAAATAACAGATTAAAAGCAATCCTAATAGGAAAATTTTTTCTAGCCGGTTGAAGTACCTTATCACAAAGGAGAGAATTGGAGAGGTGGATGATTAAATTCTGATATTCACATTTGATGTCCACACCTTTTATCATTTAAGAAAATTATACATACACTTATTTAGTGCTAACAAAATATTAGGGTGGAGATTTTTGCACTCCACTTATTTATAAATGCACTCCATATTTGACTTTTTAGTAATCTAAATGACATAAATATTTTTGAATTCAATCAAACAAGAGACGAAACACTTTTCCTATTTTTCTCTCGGCGCACGTTAGTAAAAATTTTTGCTATCATACGCCGTCTTCCACATGGGAAAGAAAAAGCAGAAAAAGTTGAAATCTAATGGAGTGAATGTGATCGATAAGGATTTTTGTGTTGATTCTTCAGCAAATCAGAGCAACTTACAATCAAAATTTCTTGTGTTCACGAGTGAAGATCAAGAAGAGCATGGTTCTGAAGAGGAAACTGATGTAGTGATGGATTCTTTACCTAGTTCTCAGAATGAAAAAGCTATAGCTATTGTTACAGATCCAACTCAAAATGTTTCTGATCAGATTTTTGAAGTT
Source organism: Macaranga tanarius (assembly GCA_949673435.1). Lineage (NCBI taxonomy): Eukaryota > Viridiplantae > Streptophyta > Magnoliopsida > Malpighiales > Euphorbiaceae > Macaranga > Macaranga tanarius. The sequence continues at coordinate 3,122 of CATIWO010737407.1, read as the reverse complement.
ACAACTGAAAGAACTTGGGCGTCACTTTTTTCAAATAATCGCTTTCGAAATTCTGAGTGTGAGTTAAGATATATGGCTCCCTCTGTGTCTAATGGAATAAAATTGGTTAAATTCAATGGGAAAGATGTTGAAAATGAGATTCAGAGATGGCATTTTGCCCTCCTTGGAAGTGTTTTTGGCATAATTCCTCGTTTTCAGAAACTTGAATCTTTTATTCTGAATTGATGGAAAAAACTAAGGCTCAAATCTGTTCATCGTGTGAAAGAAAATGTGTTTTTGTTCAATTTTGATTCAGAGAAAGGAAAACAGGCAGCATTGAATGATGGTCCACTTACTTTTGATAAGAGGCCTCTGATTGTTAAGGAATGGAAACCTAGAATGGATTTGGATATGAATTCTATTCAGCAAGTTCCTGTTTGGGTTAAATTTCCATATCTTCCTTGGGAGTTTTGGTCAGGGGAAATGCTTAGCAGAATTGCTAGTACTCTTGGCAAACCTTTGTTTATGGATCAATGCACTTAACAACGATCCAAATTAAGTTTTGCAAGAGTTCTCATTGAAATGAATATTTCTTTGGAGTTTCCATCTTATGTGATATTGGAAGATGAGGATGGTGGTCAAATTAAGCAGAATGTGGAGTATGAATGGCTGCCAAATTCAAGCTTTCAAAAAGAAAAGATTGGAAAGCCTTCTATGCATGTTAAACAGAAGGAAGTCCAGGTTTGGAAAGCTAAAGAAGATACCATTCCAAAAGTGACAACTGTGGAGGAAAGTAATAATGCTCCAAAGTTGAACAATGGTGTTGAAAAGGGGGATGGGAATAAGAAGAATGAGATTACTGTTGAGAAATCATTTAACAGTAAAGATATTCCTTCGACATCATTAAATTGTATTCCTTCTGTAGTGAAAGGAGATTTAGTTAAAGTGAAGGATAGTTTTAGTAGAATTGTGGGTGATCAAGGTGTTGTGTTGAGGCCTAGGAATATTTTAAAACCCCCTGATAGGGGAAGATGATGGCTTCATGGAACATTTGGGGTCTTAATGACCCTCCAAGCAATCTGAAGTACACAACCTGATTGCTAGGAAAAATCTTAGTCTGTGTGGAATTTTAGAAACTAGAGTTAAAGCCATTAATAAGGAGAAGGTTCTCAAAGGTATTGGTCTTCATGGTTGGTTGCTGTTGGAGAACTATCAGTATACTGAAAATGGAAGAATTTGGTTATTATACAATCCGAATAAAGTCTCAGTAACTGTAATTACTGTTGCTGCTCAATTCATGCATTGTTAAGTTACGATGGATAAGTATAGTTTTCTTTGGACTTGTGTGTATGGTGCAAATGAGAATCAAGAGAGAGAAAGTTTATGGCGGGATATAGAAATTTTATCTGAACAGATTCGAGAGCCTTGGGTGTTACAAGGAGACTTCAATGCCATTCTTAAAAGGGAAGATGCTTTGGGAGGGAATCCAGTTTCTGAAGATAGTCTTTGCAGCTTCAAAGATTATTTGTGTAATTCTGATCTTTTAGAGATGAAGAAAAGAGGATGTGCTTTCACTTGGACTAACAATCAAGAAGGAGAGCGTAGGATTTGGAGAAGCATTGATAAATCTTTTCATAATATTGCTTGGTCTAATGCATTTCTAAATTCTGATGTGGAAATTCTGCCAACAGGTATATCAGATCACTCTCCATTAGTGATTAACATGGGAAATCCATTATCTGGTAAGAGGAAGCCTTTCAGGTTTTTTAATTGCTGGATTAACCATCCTCATTTTAAAACTATAGTGCAAGAAGTTTGGAATGAAGAGATTAGGGGGTCATGGATGTTCAAAGTTGTGTCTAAGTTGAAGCATTTAAAGATCAAGTTGAGAGATCTTAATAAAGATAATTTTGATGATGTTTCCCTAAAAGTTCAGAATACTAGAGATGCTTTACTTAAGAGTCAGGCTGATTTACAATTGGATCCTTTTAATGAATCTCTTATTGAGGATGAGAGGGCTTATTATAAGGATTTAAAATTCTGGTTGAATCAAGAAGAGAGTTTCATTAAGCAGAAATCTAGATTCAGATGGATATCTTTAGGGGACTCAAATATAAAATTTTTTCATAATAGTATGAAGCAAATAAGGGCTTTTAATAGAATTTCTTGTATAAAAGATGAGTTGGGAAATGTTGTCTCAGATCAAGAAAGCATTAGTAGAGCTATGGTAGAGTTTTATCATAAGCTTTTTTCTAAAACAGAGGTGATTCGGGAACATATTCAAGAAAATATTATGATGTGGGGGGAGATGATTGATGATACAATGAAAGATCAGTTTAATGCCCCAGTTATAGAATCAGAGATTAAGGAAGCTTTATTTTCTATTAATTCTGATAGTGCTCCTGGGCCTGATGGTTATGGTAGTATTTTTTTTAAAGAGTGTTGGGATATTGTTGGTAGGGATATCTTTAAAGCTATTCAGGAATTTTGGGAGAGTGGAAGACTATTGAAGCAGATTAATTCTACAGCTATCACTGTGATTCCTAAAGTGTCAAATTCTGAACATTTAGGAGATTACAGACCAATTTCTTGTTGTAATGTAATATATAAATGCATTACCAAGATATTGGCAAATATATTAAAACCTTGTTTGCGACAGATTATTAAGAGAAACCAGAGTGCTTTTATTCCTAACAAGAAAATAGGTGAGAACATCTTATTGGCTCATGAATTGGTTCGCAATTATCATAGAAAGGGAGGTCAGTCAAATTGTGCTATTAAAGTGGACTTAAGAAAGGCATATGATTCTTTAAGTTGGGATTTTATTGAAGAGATGTTATTGGCCTTACAATTTCCTGTTAAGTTTATTGCTTTGGTCATGGAATGTATAAGGACACCAAAATTCTCTGTTATGATCAATGGCAGTTTTGAGGGATTCTTTTCTAGTTCCCGGGGAATTCGCCAAGGAGATCCGCTTTCTCCTATTCTTTTTGTGATTGGCATGGAGTATCTATCCAGAGCTCTCTCTGTTTTTTGTCAAAATAATTTTTCATTTCATACAGGTTGCAAAGAGATGGGTATTAATCATCTGTGTTTTGCAGATGATTTATTCTTATTCTGTCATGCTGATACTATGTCTGTGG
>CATIWO010736724.1:0-20775 GCA_949673435.1 Macaranga tanarius | reverse complement strand
AAAGTGACAATTCCTCTCTTTTTTAGATTGATTCAGTTCAATCTTAGTTGTATTCGATCAACTTCTCAATCCTTCACTTTCAATTGATCGTCAACTACAGCTTGCTGGAGTTCTAGAGTTCAATATGGAAGATTTTTATTTAGTTTCATAGGACCTTCAAGACCCTCATTTTAGGGGTTCAAGCTTTGCGACTTAATTCAATAAGGGAATAAATTAGGGTTTTTGCCTTTTTTAATTACCATCTAAGCTGATGTATAAGGGGGAAAAATGAAGCCACATGTCATCTGCCATGTCAGCCGCCACATCAGCTATATTAATGGTATTATACAAAATGTCATTGGTATACTAACGGCGCTTAACCTCATGTCACCTAAGTACAAAAAAAAAACCACAGGCCCCTAAAAATAAAAGCGTGAAACCACAGGGTATTTTTCTGTACTTTTCTCTATAAAATATATTATAAATATTTTTTATGAATAAAGATACAAAGCGACATCTACAGTTCATTATAGAAGAATAAAATATGGTAAAGTATTGTTGCGGGTCCAATGGTAAGAAGTGGTATAATTTTTGTGCATGTCTATATACAGTTGCTTGTATAATTGGAAACAAGGAGCTTAGTTGGAATTATAAAACCTAAAGTTAATGATACATGATTTTTTTTTATTTTAAGTTTTCCCATCCTCCAAACGAGGAGTCTGGGTCTAATGACTTGATTAATCGGATCTCTATCATTCTGTGGTCAATTTGGAATCAACGTAACAAAAAGCTTTGGGAACATCAATGTCTTCCTCCCAATAAAGCAGTTGATAAGGGGTTGGATTTCTTTAGTGAATGGACTGAGGCAAAGTCCAGGCGTAAAGGTTTTGCTGTGAGTTTTTCGACGGGAAATGCTATTTATACCTGGCAAAAACCTCCACTTAGTTGGTTGAAATATAACGTTGATGCGACAATTTCGGTGGATAAAGGAAGTGTTGGAATAGGCATTCTTATTCGCTCGGATACTGGTCAGTTTCTGCATGGACAAATGATGACTCTGCATGGGTTATATAGTGTGCCTGAAGCTGAAGCAGTAGGTCTTCAGACTGCTATATTAAAGTGCCTTCAGATGGGATTGTAGAAGGTCCTATTTAAAACCGATGCCAAAAGTGTTATGGACGCTTTCCATGACTCTGTCGAAGATTTATCTGAATTTGGAAGTATTATTTTAGATTGTGTTGAATTTAGCAAAAGAGGAGTTGATTTCTCTGTTTAATTTGTAAGGCGTCAAGCAAATGGGTGTGCCCACTGTCTTGCTAAGGCAGCCTATTTTCAAGCTTGTCCCAGTGTTTTTTCTAGACCTCCTGTGTTGTTGGAGGAGTATTTATCTGTTGACTTGGCTACAAATTAATAAATTTCATTGCTTTTGTTTCAAAAAAAAGTTTACCCATCCTTTATCTTTTAGTGACATATCTTTTTTTTTTCTTATTAACTAATAATATTGAATAAATACGTATACATTTAAAATGTTACATTTAATCACATACACGAATGTTACATTTTTATTCTTTAATATTTAAATATTTTAAAATGAGAAAAGTTTGATTATTTTTTATTTTAGAAAGGACATTTTGCTTATTATTTTTTATTAACATCTAAAATTTTTACTTTTTTGTAACTTATTATTTATTATTTTTACTATGTGAGAAGTAACAAATAAAAAATTTACTCACCTATTTAGTATTGTAATATACAATTTAATTTTTAATTTCACAAAATTTCAAAAAAATAAAAAATGGCTTAAGAAATAATAAATAATAAAGTTTAATGTATAAACTTTATCAATACTAATATTTGTAATAATACTAAAATAATGCGCTATATGTAAGAGTGTATACGAATCAAGTCACTTCCGCTATCCAGAGATCGACTCAAAACAACTTATTTGATCTCATTTGTTAAATTGAATAAGTCGAACCCAAACTTCATTTTGAAATTCGTTTAAACGAGTGGAGTTCAAGCTTTCCAAAAACCAACTTGTTTAAACTCATAAACATGCTCATAAATAAACTCATGAACCAACTCGTGAACAAACTAATAAAAAAATCACGAGCCACCTTAGAAACAATGTTGTGAATTGTTTGTTAGTTTGTTAATAAATTTGTTTAGTGTTAAATAAACATAATTTACTTTAAAAATTATTACTAAGTTTAAGTATTGATTTTATATAAATAAAATATAATTTATTAAGTAAGTATTAGATAATACTAAGTACCGGTATTTATTAGTAAATATAATTTATTAATTTAATCGTAATATTATAATATTTTATAATATTAATTTAATATTAAATAAATATAATACTAATTTAAATTAGTATTAAGTAATAAAAAGTTACATATGACAAAATAATTTAATTTTATGATATACAATAGTATTAACATTAAGTAATTAACAATATTAAGCTAGTATTATATAATATTAGTTTAGAATTGAGTAATTTAAATATAATTAAAAAATATGTATTTATGATAAAAATATATTGTTTTGTGTAAATTAATATTTGTATTATATAAATATAATTAAAATATTAAGAGTATTGTGGACACATGGTTTAGCCGACCCGCAAAAGAAAAGCCCAATGATGATAAGATAGCAGATAAGCCCAAATCAGTAAAGGAATTAGATTCTGGCCTGTGTGAGAGAAATCCACCTGAATTAAGTCCAATTGAGCCAAAGCCCATTAGCCCTTGGCCCAACCAGCCCAGCCCGAACCAACAACCCAAAGTCAATACCCGGCCTATTAAATTATTCCATAAAGGCGTCGCCTTAGTAATGCAAAGTCGATGCCTTTACATGTATAAGGCGTCGCCTCTACATGGCTAAGGTGACGCCTCCCGGAATTGCAGCAGAAAAAAAATTAATGCTGCAGAATGTGGGATTCCTCAGCTTCTGTAACCCCTTCCCACGTTCATAAAGGAGGAGAAAATAGAGGAACATAGCTTTAATGGGTTTAATGATGGAAGTGGGTCTATAAAAGAAGAGGGAAGAGAAAAAGAAAATAAGGAGGGATTTTGATTTTTTTTTTAGCTGGAAAAAGAAAGAAGAAAGAAAAAAAATAGGAGAGAAAAAAACAACAGAGAAAAAAAAAACAGAGAGAAAAAGAAGTAGTTTGCCATAGGAAAAGAGAGGTCCAGAATCGAAGTTCCTGAAGCTTAAGGGTGTTTCAAAATCAAATCTGAGGGCTCAACCACTTTCAGAATCAGTTTCTAGTAAATGTTTCTTCTTCTCTCTTAATTTAATTCCAACTTTTATTCATTTTCCTATATTGATTTAAATTCCTTTAATTGCTTTAAGCAAATCTAGTATTGTAAGTATTTCTGTGATTACTTTGTAAGTCATTCGTGATAGAAATTATCTGAATAATTGTGTTCATATGAATTGGTGATTCTGTCTAATTTTTTCCAGAACAACAGAGACGATGTCTCACCGTTGAGATGTTGCCTTTGTAGTTTGAATCAAGATTTAAATAATTTTACCATTATATGAATTGGCATTGTACCTGCTAAGCCGATGACTTAGTTCTATGGTTAATTATGTTTTTTTTTATTTTTCTTATTATTCTGTCTGTTTTTTTTTATTTCATGCTAACATATTTGGATTTTTTTGTAGGATTTCATCTTTAGTAATTTAATATTGACAGGATAGCCCAAATAATGGAGTTATTCCATTATTCTATCATTTATTTTATGATTTGTTTATTAATTTACATTTTTTTATTTTCTAAAATAGGTTGTAAATCATTTCTCCTCCCTCCATTTTTTTGTATGTTTTATTTCTTTTTTTTATGTTGTTAATTTTGTGGAAGGTTATAATCATTTCTCCTCCCCCCATTTCTTTGTATGTTTTATTATAATTTAGTGTTTATGGATATGTTGATGCATGGATTACAAATGAAAATTGCATTTAATTGGATTAATAATCAAATTTGGACCTAATTATAAAATTTGAAATTTATTTGAGCTAAAATAGTCATTCGCATGTAATTAAAGGAATAATTAAATAATTAAAAATAATAAAATATAAAACACAAACGGAGGCTGATCGCAAGATCGGGTGGGCCATTCAAAAGCCCATACCCAGTTTCCGAACCCAATCTCTGAGGACGGCTGCTGGGCTTCTTTCGTGGAATCCAATTGCTATAAAAATGTCCTGGGTTTAATCCGAGTGGCGACTCCCAACTCCAACCAAAGCCTATCAAGGCCCAAAGTTGTACTCCTAGTGGACCCTAAGCCCGCACAGTACCGTAGTAACCGGACACTTAGACACGCGCTGAATCCCGCCGCCTACAGTGGCCACTCCACTGGGGATAGAGAAACTGATTTTAGTATTTTATATTTTATTATTTTTAATTATCTCATTATTCTTTCTACATTTCCATTCACTACACCATTCACATACTGCGCACACAGTCCCTATTAAATCGACAATAATTATTGCTTTGCTGCCTGCATTTTATTTAAACATGGTGGTAGAGTATATAGCTATTGTCACTCACAGTGCAATACGAATAAGTACGTCGTTTGGACCCTTGAGCGGGGAGACGGAAAAAAATATATAACAGACTGTGGGAGCCTTCGATTGTACCCAAGACTCAGCCTATGTAATGTCTTAGTAACTATCTTTTAGGTTTTCCCTCTAATGCATGTGTTCTATTACCATATAGTAGTCTCATTCATAAAGCTCAAGCCCAATAATGATGAACCATTTTAGTTTAGGCTTTTGTCCTTCTATCGTGGCTCGTCTTGTTGGACTTCAATTTTATGAAAGAGATATGCTACTTGTTTGTTTTGTCTCGAGAGCTTATGCATGTACGCCGATTTTATTATTTCCTGTTGATAATTAAAATGCAGACCAAAAATTCTAAGTAAGAGACTAACCAATGAACATGTGTGTGGGAGAAATAAGGTTGGAAGGCTATGTTTGAGGCCTTATGTGTGTTTGTTTACTTGTTTATTTATTTGTTTTGTTAAAGCCCTTAATAAAAGACCTGCATATCATACATACACGTCATGCATATTTCTAACCCTTTGTCTTATAGAAATAGATCCTCCGTCTTTTATTTGGACACACACCTGCGAAGGTCGATTAATCAGATCTACCCCTATTAGAGCTACTCCACACATTGAAACTGCAATAATATATAACACTATTGATTTGAAAGCCTTTGGGAGACAGTTGAAAGAAGAGATCATTGCTGATACTAAGAACCTTATCCGAGAGATCATGGGTGAAATTCTCCAGACAGCCAGGGGAAAACAGCTGATTGATTTAGATGAGGGTGAAGCTAAAATTGGGAATTCTAGAGACCGAGATGATGATCTCAAAATAGTGCTTCCCGATCCTCCTCGGTAGGAATTTCAGACTATTACAATCTCTGAAGAACCTGCATGGGCCAAGGAGATGGCAAAAATGAGATCCCAAATGCAACTGCTGATGAGGGATAAGGGTATGGATGCGTCAATGGACTACAGTGATATGGACTTTGACAATCATGAACCTCTACCAAAAACGTTCAAGTTCCCAAATATGAAGAAGTATTCGGGTACAGAGGATCAACATCTGCATCTGAAACATTTTATCACTCATATGAAGGCAACTGAGCTTACTACACCTCAGATTATAAAATAATTTCCGTTGTCCTTGGAGGGAGCACCAATTCACTGGTATTATTCCTTAGAGCCTTATGTGTAAGCTAGTTGGAAAGAATTGTGCGCTGCTTTTATGAAGCAGTATGGGTTGAACTCATAGATGGAGGTTTCATTGAAAGATTTGCAAAATACTAAGCAAAAGTTCAATGAGTCTTTTTCTGATTATCTGACCAGATGGAGGAGAAAGTTAGCACAGATGAGACAGCGACCAGCCGAATCCGATCAGTTGATGCTCGCTATTGATGGGTGTATCCCACCACTTGCTAGAAAATTGAATGATATGGGCATCAGAAATTTCAAAAAACTTTATAGGTTCGGGGTTCAAAAAGAGACTGATGTGGCTCAAGAGAAGAGGTTTTATGGAGGAAGATCTGGGAATAAGGAAGGGCCAAACAGCAATGTTTAAATCAATGCTATTGAGCAACCCCGACAACACTGAAAATTTTCTAATCTTGGAAGGCCCCTCTCAAAGGTCCGTGAGAAGCTCATCGAGAAAGGACTTCTTCGCCCTTTACCACCTAAAGCCCCATTTCCTAATGCCAATACAAAGCTATTCTGTAAATACCACCCGATGATCGGACATGACACTGATCAATGTGCACTCCTTAAACACGACATCCAGGACCTCATTGACTCCAAAAAACTAGTTGACCCAGAAACCAGAAAGCCAAACACGCAAATAAACCCTTTACTAAATTATCGAAATACCCCACCTCTAAACCAATATGTCCTGATGATTGGCACTGGATTGACTAAAGAACAAGTGCTCAACTCTTTCGTTGACCTTGAATCTAACCCTGAACCTACCCAACCTATTAAACTAGAAGCCACCTATAAAAGGGGTCTGTTTGTGGATATGTTGGACATCTGGTCTTCTAATAATGAGGACACTCAAGAAGGGATTGATGTATGGGGAGGTGAAAGAGAGTGGATAGTTGAGTATGTGGTAGCAGCCGAAGAGCAGAAAAAGAGTGAACCAGTCAAAGGAGGAATTAAGTCTGAATAAAAAGTTGAATCTGAAGAAAAGGAAGAGCTGAAGAAGGAAGAGCCAAAGAAAAAATTACTTGAGAAGACAGTATCTAGTATCTGGGAACTTCTGATGCAGTCTAAGATTCACCGAAATGCAATGGTCCAAGTTTTACATGAAAGAAAAGTTTCCACCGACACAACCCCTCAACAGTTGGTGAGTTCCTTAATACAGAGGCCTAAGGGGGAAATTGTATTTATTAGATGAAGATCTGCCACTGAAAGGGAGGGAGCACTACCATCCTTTATTCATTAAAGATGAAATCAAGGGAAAGATGACTTGCTACGTAATGGTTAATAATAGGTCAGCCATAAATGTGTGCCCTTTGAAGATATTACAAAGGCTTGGTCTAACTGCTGCTGATCTGCAACCTACCGATGTGATAATTCAGGCCTATGACTACATAAAAAGGTCGGTAGAATGCACATTTAGAACCTTGGTCAAGACTGGGCCCATCAAAGCTTAGGTCACCCTTCATGTGATCGACATCCCAGTCACCTTTGCTGTACTCTTGGGAAGGCCTTGGTTCCATCCCCTTGGAGGAGTTCCCTCTACTCTCATCAAAAGATCAAGTTTCCTTACGAGGGGAAGGTTGTCACCATTTTGGTTGAATCTGAGGCTGCCATTGCAGCTTTAAAATTAGCTCCCAAGTAGATCCATCTCAATCTGAGATTTAAAGTTTGCATGATTTATAAAGACTCCACGGAAGAGAAGGTGTTGAATATGCTGAAAGGGATGAACTTCATGCCTAGACTAAGATTGGAAAAGAATCAGACTGGACCGTCCGAGTATGTGGAAGCAAAGCTGCAGATTTTAAAGCATGGATTAGGTTACCAAGGAGGAAAAAATGGGCCTAACAGTGAAGAAGAATGGACACTCTAGGAAAAGTTTATGAAAGAAGGGAACTACAGCCCCTACAAAGGAAAGCCTAAGCCTCTATTTTTCGAAGGAAGGAAGGTCCCTGGGTTTGAGATCTTCGTAGATTATTTGGGTGAGAAGGGTATGGATGAGCCAACGATAGAGGAGCTGATAATGGATGAAGAGGTTATCGCTATTGTGGAACATAAGAAAGGTGCTAAAAGTGTTGCCGTTGACGAGGACTATAAGAGCAAGGGGATTACCACCGAGGGAATGGAGATTACTGCTAGAGATGCGACTCAGAGCGAGGATGCTGCTGTGGACTTAGAGACTTTTGTCCATAACTCTTTTACTGACATATTTTGTGATGACTTTTATGTTTCTCTTTCTAGTTTATTTGAACTTGATGATTTGTTCTTTTCTAAGGTTGATGCAATAAAATCTAACTTTACTTACTTGTGTGATGTCTTACCTAATGATTATATTCATTGTGATGATCATTTTATGCATATATTTGACATTAATTCTACATAAACCACTACATTTAACTTAGGCACAATTAAAAATCCTAAAAATATAATAATTGCTTCTGATCTTTCTCCTGATGGGAGCGAAAAAATGAAAGAATTATTAATAAAGAGACAGAAAGTATTTGCTTCGGGCTATGAGGATATGCCGGGGATAGATCATGAGATTGTGGAACATGAGATCCCTACTTATCCTCACATCACACTAGTTAAACAGAAAAAAAAAGGTTGAGACCAAAATGGGCACTCTCAATCAAGGAAGAAGTTGAGAAATAGTGGAAAGTTAGATTTCTTAAAGTGGTCGATGATACGAAGTGGCTTTCTAACATCGTACCGGTACCGGAGAAGGATAGAAAAGGAAGGATGTGTGTAGAATACCGGGACTTGAACAAGACCTGCCCTAAAGATGATTTCCCCTTTCCTCACATTGATACGCTAGTAGATAGTGCAGCTTCGAGTGCTATGTACTCTTTCATGGATGGATTCTTAGGATATAATCAGATTAATATGGATGAAGTAGATAAGCTAAAGACCTTATTCATAACCGAGTGGGGAATTTACTATTACTTAGTGACGCCATTTGGATTGAAGAATGTCGAGGCAACGTATCAACGGATGGTGACTACTTTGTTGTATGATATGATCCACAAGGAAATTGAGGTATATGTGGATGATATGATGGTCAAGTCTCTTACTAGAGAAGGACACTTTAAAGCCCTAGATAAGTTCCTAAATAGAGCTGAAAAGTTCAACTTGAGGCTGAATCCAAAGAAATATGTATTTGGGGTGGCCTCAGGTAAACTATTGGGCCATATAGTCAGCAAAAGAGGGATAGAGGTCAATTCGAATAAAGTAAAAGCCATCAGTAAGATGCCAGCACTAAGGACAGAGAAAAAACTAAGAGGGTTTATTGGACGGTTACAATACATTAGTCGATTCATAGCCAAGTTAACTACTATTTGTGAGCCGCTATTCAAGCTTCTCAAGAAAAATCAACCAGTGGTTTGGGATGACCGATGTCAGCAAGCTTTTGAAGTAATTAAGAGGTATTTAATGAAGCCACCTATGTTACAACCACCAAGACCAGGGAAACCGTTGATTTTGTACTTAGCAATCGAGAAAGAGGCTGTGGGGCAATGTTGGCATAGGAAGATGAGAATGGGGTGGAACATGTTGTGTATTACTTGAGTAAAAAGTTTCTACCTTATAAAGCCAATTATAACTTGGTAGAAAAGACTTGTCTGTTAATTGTATAGGCAACTAAAAAGCTTCGACATTACTTTCAATCCTATAAGATTTAACCTTTTTCCAAGCATGCCCTTTAAAGTACCTTTAGCAAACTCCTTCTCTCACTGGAAAGTTAGCTCGATGGTTGATTCTGCTAATAGAATTTGATATTTTCCTATAGAGGACAATCAGGAATGGGAATTGGAATTTCTTGATAAGTATTTGAGAGCCATTGAAGTACAGGAATGGTGCATGTACTTTGATGGAGCTGTTAATAGCAAGGAGGCAGGGGTTGGAGTAATCTTGGTTATGCCTAAAGGGGAGATGCTTCCTATGGCTAAAAAATTAGAGTTCGAGGTGACTAATAATCAAGCGAGTATGAGGCATATATATTTAGACTGGAAGCTTTACGACATATCGGTGCAGAAGAAGTAACAGTGTTTGGGGATTCGATGTTAGTAGTAAAGCAGGTTTCAAAGGAATGGGAAGTTAAAGAGGACAGACTGAGACTTTATGTGAATTACTTGGCCATTATAACTCTTTCGTTCAATCAATGTAAATTCATGCATTTACCTCGAGAGGACAATCAAGTTGCAGATGCTCTAGCTATGTTAGCATCGATGTGGGAAAGTAATGCCAAGACTCTAGTTAAGCCTTTGATTCTAGTGAAGTCTAGGACTACATGTCACGAAGAGCTAAGGGTAATGCTAATGGAACCAGTAGAAAAGCCATGGTTTTATGATCTGCAGAAATATCTCGAGACTAGACAGTTTCCTAAAGATGCAGATAAGATGGAAAAGACATCCTTGAAAATGTTATCTAGACAGTTTATCAATCATCTTGGTATGCTGTATAAGAGAATGCCGATTGGGGTACACTTGCGGTGTGTGGATAAAGAAGAAGCTCAGACGATTATAAAAACTATGCATGCAGGTGTTTGCAGACCCCATATAAATGGAACAGTTTTAGCTAAGAAGATAACTCGTTAGGGATACTTCTGGTTGACTATGGAATCAGATTATGTCAAATTTGTGAAGAAGTGCCATAATTGCCAACCTTATGGGGATGTTAGTCATCTTCCTTCAATGGAACTTCAAGGATTGATGTCTCCATGGCCTTTTGTAGCTTGGGAAATTGACATAATCAGGAAAATAAAGCCGGTGGAATCAAATAGGCATCGGTATATTGTGGTGGCAGTATATTATTTCTCTAAATGGGTCGAGGCTGAGTCCTACACTTCGGTCGGGTCAAAATAAATGGCAAGGTTCATAGAGAGGAATATAATATGTAGATATGGGTTGCCTTATCATATTGTAACTAATAATGGGGTCCAATTTCAGTCAAAAACTACTGCATTACTCTAGCACTATAAGATAGAGCATCACCGGTCTTCTCCTTATCGTCCTCAAGCTAATGGTGCGGTTGAAGCTGTAAATAAGAACATCAAGAGGATCTTGGCCAAAATGATAAAAAATTACAGGGATTAGTCTGAATTTTTATAGTTTGCATTATGGGGGTACTGAATGACTGCAAGAACCTCTATCGGGGTTACGCCTTATTTATTAGTATACGGGTGTGAAGCAGTGCTGCCAGTGGAAGTGGAAATTCAGTCTCTAAGGGTTCTATTAGAAACCAAGATTCCTGAGTATCAGTGGGTGGAAAGCAGGATAGCACAGTTAATCCTGTTGGACGAAAAGAGGTTGAAGGCCATGTATCATATGCACTTGTATCAGAAAAGGATCGCTAGAGCATATAACAAGAAGATCAGGCCAGGGAAGATAAAAGAGGGAGAACTGGTACTGAAACACATGAAGCCACTCCTTACTGATCTAAGGGGTAAGTTCAAGCCAAACTGGGAAGGTCCCTACCTCGTAAAGAAAATATTCTCAAAGGGTGCGGTCATTTTGTCAAATCTAGAAGGTAATGAGTTTAGGAATCCCATCAACCTATATAAACTCAAGAAATACTTTTTGTAAAGTCTCGCTAGGGAGAAAACCTCAAAGAGAGGCTGTCTAGGCAAAAGTTATAGATATAAAAAAAATTCTGCTAAGTTAAAAACTCCATAAAGGAGCGACTTAGGCAAAAATAAAGGGTAAATAAAAGGGGAGAGAGAGAGAATAAAATAGTTGGTTGAAAAACTTGCAAGGGCAAGCCACCCAGCGATAGGAGAAATATCAAGAAGCGATTTCTATGTACAATTATGCTTATTTTAAATAAAGAGGCTTATTTTTATTTCTGTTAAATGTTGCATTAAATGCTTATTACAGTAGGCTTAACTAAAATGTAAGAATCACATAAGACAAGCTGAGTTTGATTAAGTTGCTAAAACTAAAGAAGAAAATAAATCTAAGTCCTTTTTATTTTATTTTTCCTCATTTCTTGCATACTAATCCTGAATAAATCTCTAGTCTTTTGATTCATGATGAATTCATCTTGTTCTATCTGCTGTAATTAGATCCAAGCCTTGTAATGATCGTCAGTGGTAATATCTCCGTCTAACGAGATGCCTCGTCTAATAGTATGATGTGGCTAAGTCGCTGACAGGTTGTCTATAAAATTCTAGGTCAGAGGACCAGGTTGGAAACTATGAGCGGGCTCTACAATCATTTGCTTTTCTCCGTACTGGCAGCAGAGTCGAATGGGATAGTAGAATGAGCAGAAGTTCAGTCCGGTAAGAGGAATATAATGAGTATATATTTTGGTAGTCACATGTCTGATATTCCACTAAGGACACATCCACTGAACTTCGGTATCTAGAAAGTTAGCCAACCATTCTTTTAAGTCAGCTGAAAGTCTTTATAATGGACAAGTCTACACCTACTTGGGCTTATACTTGGCAACATTCAGAGGGGGTGATAACAGCTTCAGTTTTCCTAGAACCAGATCTGTAGAACAAAAAAAATATGTGTGTACCTCCAGTAAAATAGACTCCCAACAAAGTAGTACGCCACGAGTAGGTTATCCAGCCTAATCAGAGTTTCAGTAAGAATAACTGGCATGGGATTGAGTCCGGACTCCACTTAGTCAAGGATCTGCATGATTTTAAGATCACAGTCGCCTGAAGGGGAAACTAGCAGGAACTGAGCATACAGACAGAAGGCGATCATTCGTGGCCAATACACTTCATTGCTATTGATAGCCACAGCAACCTTCAAAAAGAGTCAAAGATGATCCCGTTCCCTGAAATATATGTCAGAGAAGAAGAAGAATGAATATTAAATGGATGGGCCATTTGTTGCTGAATGATCCTCTCGTCTAGTTTATCAACTGATGACACTGTAATCTGTTTAAGAGAATCATCTGAGTAACCTAGAATTACTCCATATTCTTTAGGCAGAGGGTAGATTTTGAAGTTATTGAACCTAAAGACATGATCCTTTTGATCCCAAGATTGAGCAGCAGTGTGCAAGAAAGGGTAGTTAATCTTATAGAGGTGAAGTGATCTGAAGACGGATATATGAAATGGATTGAGTTTTTACCAAGTTTCTCCATCCAAGCTTTATAAGATAGGTTGAATCAATTTTAAATTGTGCTCCGACATGGGTTTGAGAGTGTTTAGGGTTTTCTAGATGTGCAAAATGGATGTGACATGATAGAGTTGATGTAATATGTACTTATGAGCTTCTAAAAGAGGATAAAATGGGAAAATTGCAAAATCAGAAACTCTGAGGCGTCGCCTCACTGAAAAGGCATCGCCTTAGCAACTCAATAGTGATGCCTGCATGCTAAAAAGGTGATGTCTCTGAATCAAAAAGGCAACGCCTTAACATTTAGAGGAGACGCCTTAATGCACAAAGGCGACGCCTTAGAAATTACAAGTGACGCCTCTCTCCAAGAAATATGGTGAAAGTGGTTTGGTTTAAAGATCTGTTGGCCCGAAATTGACCAAGAAGTAGCAGTATAAAAAAAGGCATAAATTTTGGAACGAAATCATCTAAATGCATAAATATAATAAAAAATGTTTATACACAAGTCCATATCCTAAAATGCCTATCTATAAGGATCTATCATCTAAATAAATAGCCTAATCCTCCTCAGTCTCTGTCTTCTTATCATCTTCCTCACCCTCATCGGTCTCCTCATCCTCCTTATCCTCCTCAGCATCAGCATTGTCAGCTCCATCTATATCATCCCGAACGCCGGAGGTAGTGGGAACCTCAGTAGTGGTAGCAACTCCATCATCTCCACTGAAGTCAGCATCCTCTTCGCTCAATACCTGGAGTGCAGTAAGCTACTATCGAAGTGATCAGATCTGGGAATCCTTGCTATCATCACAGACCTGTCCAAATAGAAAGAAAATCGGTAAGTAAAATCATATAAGCATACATACATATAGGATAGTGGCGGAAGTATACTTTCCATTTTTCCGTAGCTCACCACATGAGATCCCAATAGGCCTCTACCAGTCTGTAAAAGTGCTCACCCTACTCTAGTGGGATCTGTACGTATAAATTATATTAGTGTTAACATTCTTCCACATGAGACAAACAAAGGGTAAGTAATACTTACATGGGTGGTGGTAGGAGGGACTGGTGCAGGGGAATAGTTAGGGTTCAGAGTCAAAAACCCCCCACGTCATGCCATCAGAAGCACTCTAATACCTAGTAATAGGATCTGGCATATATGGAAATACTCTGATAACCATCTGTGAGCTAGAACTAGAGGAACCAGGAGCTGCACGACCTCGAGAGGTACCAGTAGCCCTTTGAGGGACTGCATGCAGGTGAGAAATACTAGGTCCTACATCAGCAGTTGGAGACCCTACCCGAGCTCGCTGGGTAGGTTACTCGCCTGAAGGAGGGGATCTCATTTGGGGGCCAGCTCCCCTAGTACGAAGCTAAAAAGGAAGGTGTCAATAAATGAAACAACAAGCAGATGTTATGATAAAAAGACTGCATGATGCATACCTGGGAAATAAGACCCTGTACTAAGATCTGCTGAAGTAGCTCAGTCCTGATAAAGATACTGTACTGAATCTGATCCTGCCCTAATAATCGATCACCGATCGTCCCTCTCAATGACCTCCATAAATCAACACCTCCTAGCTGGTGTGTCCAAAATATGAAGGGAGGAGGAGCCCTGGGAATATGTCTACTAGCGGGACCTAGATGCTAGTCCCAAATGTGCTCTCTAACGAACCACATGCGATAGAAAGGTCCCATAAACAGGACCCTCCTCATAGCTAATGGTCCAGATCGGACCATAGCCATAGACCAGTCCTCTGGAGGCCCCCAAGGACACTGCATAACCTGACAAAAGAAAAGGAAAGAAGGTGAAGTAAGACACTAATATCGAGATACTTATCAATTTAATTTTCTTGTGCAGATTATACCTCATCCTAGGGTAATGTATTGAGGCGAACATGGTGAATATGGACATTAGCTAAGTCACGCCTCACTGTCCGGCTGGTGCCCTATCTGCTCAATACTGGGAAATCCTGACTACCTACAGGCATCACCCCTCTAATCAGTCCCAACTCAACTCCCCAGACCTACAAATTTCACAATCTCAGAATATGAGACACATAAAGCAGAAATGATTGAGAAATGAGAAAGAGGAAAAAAGAAGGAAAATCCAATACCTGTGTGGCATACCAAAAGCCATAGAATCTCTTAGCTCCCCGTACAAACTCATCCATACTCTAGTACAGGTAGCCCAAAGCCGCTGACCCCCAGTCAAATGAAGCAACGAGGTCTAGATCACGTAGTGGCATCAGAAACATCAAGTCGATGGAGCTGCCTGTATCATAAAATAGGGTGGTGCCTAGCAGATAGAAAATAAAGGCTCGTACCACTTGATCGATCTGCTTGGGAGTGGTGATGGTGGCTGGAGGAATCGTAGAATAATAAAATTGAATCGAATCCACCTTGATAGTACGAGTCCCCTTCATAAGAGGAACCATGCTAAGGAGTCTGTCGATATAAGCCACATGAGACGAGGATGTCATCTTCAGGCTCCTATTAATAGGGACTGCATCTCCCACACAGGCGATCCCAGTGATAGCCGTAAAAGAAATAGGATCTAATGTGAACTCCCCGTAAGGTAGATGAAAGGTATATGTGGCGTCCATCCATCTCTACATCAGCACCTGTAGCCCATGAAGATCATTCCGGCCACTGACAGATAGGAGAGCCAGAATGAAGGGCTCAAAGCCGGTATCTTGAATCCTGGTGCGGATCTCCTCGGTGAAGGTGCCATACCACTCACGGGCACCGGTAATATTACCAGCACCCTTCATAGAGTGCTGGTTGAACTCCAGGAAGTATTTGAATTACATTTGAGCATTAAAAGACTTAATTGTTCATTGTCTTTTTAAATTTGGCATCTCTACAAGCAGAGGCGACACCTCTATGATATTAAGGTGATGCGTTTGCGTCATAGAGGTGTCGAATTTGTGAATAAGAACGACGCCTTAACATCGCAGGGGCGATGAACCTACAGTGTTAAGGTGACACCCTAATAGTGCTAAGGCGTCGCCTTAACACCGCAAAGGTGATGCCTCACCGAAAAGGCGATGCCTTAGCGGTGTAGAATCTGAAGCCGAATTGATTTCTAATAAAAAAAAATTTGATTTTGTTTAGTTTTCTAGGATTTTCTTTGGTACAGTAAGCATGCATATTAATGTGTTCATTAACCCAGCCTATTCCTAGTCAAAAAAGCAGGAAAAAAAGGAAAAGAAGGAGAAAATGCACTAACCTTTCCAGTGGCAGAAGAACAAAGGTGTGTATCCAGCGAGGGCGTAAGCGAGAACTCTACATCGGGAATCAGACCCAGAGAACGAGGTGCCTAGACCTCTGAAAGAATGGTGGGCCAGGTCGGGACGACAGGCGTGCAATCAAGCATAGGATCCATGGAGAAACGATGAAAGCCGACAGAGAAGAAAGAGAAGGAGTGAGAATTTAGAATGAAAAAGAAGTCAAAACGAATTGAATTTATAACTTTGACAAATTGCTAACTTGGTCCTTCACAGGAAAATTATCTTTTAGTACCTAAAGTTAAAAGTCGATTAACACATTTCTTTTACAGATACAAAGTATCCGAAATTGAAGCCTCTCGGTTCAGACACCGAGGTAGGACGGCGACTCCGAAATTGAAGCCTCTCAGTTCGGACACCGAGGTTAGACGGCGATCCCCAAGTTGAAGCCTCTTAGTTCGGATACCAAAGTAGGATGGCAACCCCAAATAAGAAGCCTCTTAGTTCGGACACCAAGGTTGGACGGCGACCAAAACACACCTCTCGGGTTGTACCCCGAGGACGACGGTGCACATATTGAATCTCGGAATTCGAAGATATCCTTTTATTTTGTTACAGGCATATTATTTTTTGAAAAACTAAATTTAAAATTTGCATTTAAGCGGTTTTTCAAAAACTAATGGGCTAAACTGTGGACACATGGTTTAGCCGGCCCGCAAAAGAAAAATCCAATGATGATAAGATAGTAGATAAGCCCAAATCAGTAAAGGAATTAGATTCTGGCCTGTATGAGAGAACCCACCTGAATCAAGCCCAATTGAGCCAAAGCCCATTAACCCTTGGCCTAACCAGCCCCGCCCGAATTAACAACTCAAAGTTAATACCCGGCCCATTAAATTATTCCATAAAGGCGTCGCCTTAGTAATACAAAGTCAAGGTGTTGCCTCTACACGGCTAAGGCGACGCCTCCCTGATTTGCAGCAGAAAAAAAATTAATGTTGCAGAACGTGGGATTCCTCAGCTTCTGTAACCCCTTCTTACGTTCATAAAGGAGGAGAAAATAGAGGAACATGGCTTTAATGGGTTTAATAATGGGAGTGGGTCTATAAAAGAAGAAGGAAGGGAAAGAGAAAAGAAGGGAAAATTTTGATCTTTTTTTTAGCTGGAAAGAGAAAGAAGAAAGAAAAACAAAAACAGGAGAGAAAAAAATAGAGAAAAAGAAGTAGTTTGCTATAGGAAAAGAGAGGTCCAGAATCGAAGTTCCTGAAGTTTAAGGGTGTTTCAAAATGAAATCTGAGGGCTCAACCACTTTCAGAATCAGTTTTCAGTAAATGTTTCTTCTTCTCTCTTAATTTAATTCTAACTTTTATTCATTTTTCTGTGTTGATTTAAATTCCTTTAATTGCTTTAAGCAAATCTAGTGTTGTAAGTATTTCTATGATTACTTTGTGAGTCATTCGTGATAGAAATTGTCTGAATAATTGTGTTCATGTGAATTGGTAATTCTGTCTAATTTTTTTCAGAACAACAGAGATGACGTCTCACCGCTGAGACGTCGCCTTTGCTCACAAAGGTGTCACCTTTGTTGTGTAAAGGAGACGCCTTTGTAGTTTGAATCAAGATTTAAATAATTTTACCGTTACATGAATTGGCGTTGTACCTACTAAGCCGACAACTTAGTTCCACAGGGGTGTCGCCCCTGTGCCATAGAGTTGACGCCCCTGTGGTTAATTATGTTTTTTTTTTTTTTTCTTATTATTCTATCTGTTTTCTTTATCTCATGCTAACATATTTGATTTTTTTTGTAGGATTTCATCTTTAGTAATTTAATATTGACATGACAGCCCAAATAATGGAGTTATTCCATTATTCTATCATTTATTTTATGATTTGTTTATTAATTTGCGTCTTTTTATTTTTTAAAATGGGTTGTAAATCATTTCTCCTCCCTCCATTTCTTTGTATGTTTTATTTCTTTTTTTTATGTTGTTAATTTTGTGAAAGGTTGTAATCATTTCTTCTCCCCCTATTTCTTTGTATGTTTTATTATAATTTAGTATTTATGGATATGTGGATGCATGGATTACAAATGAAAATTGCATGAAATTGGATTAATAATCAAACTTGGACCTAATTGTAAAATTTGAAATTTGTTTGAGCTAAAATATCCATTCGCATGTAATTAAAGAAATAATTAAATAATTAAAAATAATAAAATATAAAACACAAACGGAGGCTGATCGCAAGGTCGGGTGGGCCATTCAAAAGTCCGTACCCAGTTTCCGGACCCAATTTCTGAGGACGGCTGCTGGGCTTCCTCCGTGGAATCCAGTTGCTGTAAAAGTGTCCCGAGTTTAATCCGGGTGGCGACTCCCAACTCCAACCAAAGCCTATCAAGGCCCAAAGTTGTACTCCTAGTGAGCCCTGAGCCCACACAGTGCCGTGGTCGCCGGACACTTGGGCACGCGCTGAACTCCGCCGCCTATATAAGTATATTCTACAAGACTGATTTAATATTAAGTAAATAAAAATTATTAATTGTATTAGAAAATTGTGTATTTATAATTTAAATTAGTTTTAACATTAACATTATCAAATATAATATTAACTTTTGTGATAGGAGCTGTTCTCCTAATTTTATTAGCCACTGCCCGCCAGGCTAATATTGTCAAATATGATATAAACTGGCTTATAAATAAATTTGTTTATTAGTTTGCTAACAAACTCATTTAAAATTTAATATAAATATTAGTATTACGTAGTAGTATTAAATAAATACAATTTAATTAAATATTATTATTGAATAAATAATAATTTAATTTATTAAGTATTATATGATACTAAATTAGTATTAAGAAAATATAATACTAATTTAAATTAGTATTAAGTAATAAAATATTATATGTTCTATTATGTACATTAGTATTAACATCAAGTATTAGTATTAAGTAAATATATTATTAAATAAATATTATACAATATTATATTAATTTAATGTTGAGTAAGTAAAACATAAATTATTAAATATAATAAAAAATTATATATTCATGATAAAATTATATATTTTTATAAATTAATATTGATATTAAATAAATATTATACAATACTGATTTAATATTAAGTAAATAAAAATTATTAAATGCAATAAAATTATATATGTTGATTTGATTTTACTCATTTCATGACATTTATTTGACTCTTTTTTGTAATTTTGTACTCTGGAAGAGTTTATTTTATGATCAAACTAAAATATTATACAAAATTCTAATTATTTGTTGTAACAAAAAATTATAAGGAAAGTAACCTAAATTGACCAATCGCCATGGCTAAGGAATACAAGAGATGCATATTCATATTTTAATAAATATTAATATAAACATTAAGTAATTAAAATGAAAATTAATTAATAAACATAAAATTAAGTAAATATTGTATGATACTAATTTAATATTAAATAAATATAATTTAAATTATAAATTATAATTTAATGTTATGTAGTTTTATGGTAAAATTACGTAGTAGTTTTAGTGGTATATACCAACTTAATTCCTAACTATATAACTATGTAGTTTAACCTTTAAACTATTATCTACAGTCTAATCTTTAAACTACATATAGTTTCGATTCAGTCCTAAAACTACATAGTTTAATTACCATCAAAATCATATAATTCTATCATCAAATAAAATTATATAGTATGCTTAATAATGTAGATTTTATTTATTTAATAATAGTTTAAGTTAATAATACACTTAATTAATACTCACATGAGACAGTGTAGTTTTGACATCAAACTGTGTATTTTTATTTGCATCCACAGTCCTTAAGGTCTTTTCCATTTCCATCATCGTTCCAAAAATTCAATTCATCTCTAAGGTTTTGATAGACATTTGGACCATCATTCCAAAAATTCAATTTGTCTCTAAGGTTTTGATAGACATTTAGATTTATTGTTATAATTTTTGAAATTAAGTGAACTGATTAAGTGCTTTTTTTTTTAAACATCAATTAAAGACTACTTTGACATATTTACTTGAGAATTTTATTTATATGGCAATCTAATATTACAAAAACTAAAGTTATGATTTATTACATTCACAATAAAATTCTTATTTGAACATTTATACAACAATATTTCAACATTTTTTACATTAATATTTTTCTCTATTTTGAAAATAATTTTATATAATATATTTTTTAAAAAATATAATTATAATTAAGCATAATTCTTTATAATATTTTTTAAAGGATTATGATAAAAGGTTACTCATAAGTTACATTTATTAATTAAATGTTAATACTTTTTCACTTTAAAAATAATTTGATGAAATATATTTTATTTTAATTAATAACAAGAAAATACAATATTTTAGTTAATTTAATTTTAATTATTTCCTTACTATATTCTAATAAATTATTGAAAAATATTATTATATATATATAATATAAATAAGGCCTATTTATAAAAAAAATTCAAACCTTTGTGACTATTTGCAATCTAATCCCAAGCTTTTAATTTTTACAATAATGTCCCAATTTCAAAATATTTTTGCAATTTTAACACATTTCTAATTTTGGTCAAAATTGATTTCAAAAATGCTGACTAGGCAATGAGGTGTCATGCCAGCTAGGGTCGGTTCGGTTTGGTTTAAAAATGTCTAAAACCGAACCTATTTCAGTTTAAACCGAACCAAACCGTATTGGTTGAACCAAATTGAACCGAACCGAATTATTTCGGTTCGGTTATTTTTT
>CATIWO010736496.1:0-10898 GCA_949673435.1 Macaranga tanarius | reverse complement strand
TATCTGCTGGGATAGCAGCGGAGAAAAGACAGTGCAGTGGTCAATGACGTAAAAGAAAATGATATTAGAATTGATATGTAATGGAAGGATGAACTTGAGTTATATTAAGTTGTAATGTATTTCAGATATTGTGATGTAGTTGCTAAGTAACACCTTATTATTATTAACGTTTTAATTATGTTTATTAATGGAAAAAATTTTGGAGAAGGCGTTACACTTTTTGAACAACAATTACAAATATATTTATATAAATATGATAAAATTTATATAAATGAATATGATTTATTATATTTCATTTTCTAAATAGCTCATGAATAATATGGTAGTTAATATAATTCTTTGAAATCTTATCAATAATACACACACGAAATATTAAAATTTGGACATGTATGAATATTATCTAATAGTACAAAATAATGGGAGTAGATTGGTATACTTTCTTCATTTTTTATTCATGATTTTATTTTAACATTATTTTTAAATTAATTAATGAAGTTTTATATTTAATTTTTATGATTTAATTAGACTTGAGTGGATATTTCTCTTAATTTTAGTTTGGTATATATATTCTTACAAATATTATGTCAAAATATTTATTTAGAAAAATAATAAATTAAATTTTTTATTTTTGACAAAAATAACTTATAATTTTTCTAAATTGTTGAAGGTATTCAAAACAATATTTTTTTTTTGTATAAATAGATATTTATATTTCAAAACTCTAATTTTTTTATAAACAAATTTTATCTTAGTATTAACATTATTTTATTTACATATAGTTGTAAATATGTATTGTTAGTTTTCTTTATTATTATTAATTTTTAACTTATTAAATAATTAAAATAATTATATATTTTCGAAAAATTGGTTAAAATTACCCTCACATTGCATTCAATGTTAGATTTATATATATAAGGACAAATATTATACCAAAATTTCTAACAAACATTATAACGTTTCTCTGTCCAATTTGGAAGTATTTCTGTTTTTTTTTTTTTAAAAAAAGAAAAGATTATTATGTCATTTGCAAGGAATGTAACCAAATCAAATATTAATTCATCTATTTGTTTGGACAGCTGATTTAATTTGTTATTGGTGATGTGTATTTTTTAAAGAATGCATCCCAGGCTGCTGGTGGTTGCAGACCTTACTCTTTTTATATTCCAAATCAAAAGATAGAAAAAAAAAAAATTGAAGATATTTTTTTATTGTCGAGACGAGCTAAATTAATTTTTCTTTTTCAATGTATATAAAAATAAATTTAAATGATCCATATTAAATAAATTATTTATATATATTTGCTATAATTTTACTTACTGAATTTTTTTAAAATTATTAAATTAGTTTATAAAATAAAGTATAAAAATTTATAAAAATATCAAGTTACAACTAGGCAATGCATTAACTAATTATTAATACTTTTATAATTGTGCGATTTTTTTAACTACAAATAATGGGGAAGGGATATTAACCTGCAATACCGAGAGTAAATCCCGAATTTAAAATTTTAAAAATGTTATAAAAAGATTTAACAAATAAATTAAGATTTATCAGTACTGTGAGATATTTTAATATGGTAGTTAATAAGAAAACTAATTAAATAATTTCTTAGTCTATATGGAGGTATATATATAATGGCAAATGAAATTATTGCTACTAATGGACAATGATCCCATAGGACGGTTGATATGCTTGACGTATGCAAGCCAATAATCATTAGCATTAATTAATATAAGAAAACTTTGTTCAGAGAAAAAAGAATTAATATAGGAAAACTTATAAATAATGCCGTATGACCAAATATGGGTATTTAATAAGATGCGCCAACCCATAAAAGAAACAATCTGGTTCAAAAAAAAAAAAAAAACGAAAGAAATAATTTAGATGTACGAGAGTGATTTTCAATTATTTCTTGTCCTTACACATATGGTTGATTCCTATTTTTTTTTAAGAAAAAAAAAACAAAAACTTGATTAGAGTGTTTTTCTTTTTTGAAATAATCAGAGCGTTATTTGCAAAGTATGTGACAAAAACCAATATTCATTTGAAATAATCATCAACCAATAATATGACCCAGTTTGCTTAGTCTTAAATCCTAATCGTAACATAAGATATATACATAGTTGATTAGATTTGTCTTTGTGGGTAAATTAAGAAGCTAGCAGAGAAAGCATGGCCTGGAAGAGGTGTTTCTACAAAGATGTAGTGCCACTTTTGGCAATGGTTTCAGTAGAATTCACGAATGTGGGAGTGCAAACTCTGTTCAAAGCAGCTTCCAGGGAAGGAATGAGCTACTATGTCTTCATTGTTTACTCTTATGCATTTGCGACTCTTCTTCTCATCCCTGTTCCTTTCATCTTTCACAGGTCCAACTTTAATTCTCTTTTCTCCTATTCATTGGATCATATATATATATATATATATATATATAAGTGTATGTGTGTATGTACATGCTATCAAGCTATACTTCTCCAACTCTTGCTTCAGCCATGAGCAATCTAACTCCTGCTTTTATCTTCATACTTGCTGCCATTTTCAGGTTTTCTCTTCCGAGCTCTCCCTACTTCTTTGTTTCATTAGAGTTGCTCTAGTGAATTTTCTGCACTTCCACCTCCATTTATTTGCATTGACTTAATTGCATACTTTTAGAAAATTACATTTTCTATACCCAAGAATAGGGCTGGCAATTCGTGTCGGCGGATCGTAAACGGGTCGTGTCAAGATATGATAATAACACAAAAATGGTTAACTCGAACATGACTCATTTAAGTAATCGTGTCAAAACTTCAAACATGAATACATATATGTTTAGTTAACGGGTTACACGACACGACACGTTTAACCCATTTAAATTATATAGGTTTAAATGTGTTACAAAATAGAAAAGTAATGAGTATTACCCATAACCATTGAAATAAGTCGACATGAATTATTTAGATTCTTCTGTTTGCTAAAATTCTTGTTTTATGACATGCTTTGATTCTCTTATCTGTTGATAAGCTTTTCTGTTATCTTGTATTCTCGTATTGGTTCAATGGAAGATCATTTTGCAAATATGTCATTATTAGAAGAGGAAGAATCGAGTGTGGAATTGGAGGATGAGGGGAATACTGCAACTCAAAATTCCTATCGTTGGATGTTAGTTGGTCGTTTCCTCACTGAAAAACACATAGATTTTCTTTCAATGCAACATCTGCTGGCATCGCTTTGGAGACCGGTTAAAGGAATGATTGTCAAAGACTTGGGAAATGCTCTGTATCTATTCCAATTTTTCCATGAATTGGACACGTAACGAGTGATAGAAACGGGTCCTTGGACATTTGATAGGCATCTTCTTCTTCTCAAACAGCTAGGAACAGATGAGCAACCTACCAAAGTTATACTGGATAGTGTTAATATGTGGGTGAAAGTGTTTGATCTACCTATCGGATTTATGTCTGAAAAAGTTGGCAAAACGATTGGAAATTATGTGGGATAATATATAGAATCAGACTCGAAGAACTTCGACGGAGTATGGCGCAACTATATGAGGATTTGTGTTTCCATTCCAATTGGTATCCCACTTAAAAGACGAATGAAATTGAAGAAATCTGGGGGTGCTTGGTTCTGGGTCGCATTCAAATATGAAAAGCTACCAACATTTTGCTTTTTTATGGCATTCTTGGGCACATAGACAAGTTTTGTGCTAAATTATATGATCTTCCCAATAGGCCATCAGTACTGCCGTATGGGGAATGGATGAGGGTTTCCAAGGTGAGAGGGAAAGCTTCGATAGGTAAGAAATGGATTTGGACGACAGTGCCAATGGCGGAGAAAGGAGGAGGTAGTGCCGGAGGTGAGAGTATGGTGGTTGATGGAGTTGACCTGAATCCAAACATGGAAAGAGAGCAGTTATTGCTAACTACCCATGATTAAGGGAACGTTCCTCAATTTAAGGAACATGACATAATTAATTTAGCAACTATGGCTAAAATGAAGGGCATTGATAGTGTAGTGGAAATGGAAGGTGCTATTATAGTGGAAGCAAAAGAGAAGACGTTATGTGGGGAGTCCAGATGGGGCTGATGGGCTAGATGGTGGCCCAAGTAGTGTTGATGACTATAACCCAAAAAATGAATTGCAGGCGGGTCTTAGAGTACAAGCCCGCCATATCCAATGAGTTGCCTCAGTTGGAATGTTCATGGGCTTGGGAACCCACGTTCTGTTCGGGTTTTGATGGACTTAGTCCATTCTAAGCAGCCCATGTTTGTGTTTCTCATGGAAACTATGATAGATAGCTCAAGGATTGAGCCCATTAGAGATGCATTGGGTTATGAGGGTTCAATTATTATAGATAGTGTGGGTAATAAGGGTGGTATAGCTTTATTTTGGAAAGATAGCAGTAAAGTGCAGGTTATCGGGTCTGTAAATAATTTAGATGTGGAATTCAACGATGAAGAGTTGGGATCTTGGAGAATTACGGGTTACTATGGCTTTTCGAAGAGACACACGAGGAGAGATTCGTGGTCCTTGTTGCGTTCTCTATCTAGTAAGTCTGATTTGGATTGGGTAATCATTGGGGATTTTAATGATTTATTATCGCCTTTTGATAAGAGGGGTGGTATGCCCCATCCCTGGTGGTTGATGAATGGGCTCGGTTATGCTTTGACAGATTGTGACCTCCACGAAATTGATTTTATTGGCCATCGTTATACTTGGTGGCATGGCTCGGATAATCACCGGCGAGTAGAGGAGAAACTTGATTAGGCATTTGCTAACAGCGCTTGGTGTGGGAGGTTTCCGGAGGCTCGTTGTTATAACCTGCCAGCAGCTTCCTCAGACCATTCTCCATTATTTCTCAAAGTTTTTCAGTCTCTATATAGAGTTAAAGAGAAGAGATTTCGATTTGAGAATGCTTGGTTGCGTGAATCAGATGTGAGTTCTGTTGTGGAGCAGAGTTGGAATGGTTCGTTGGGTTATCCCATCCAAGGAAAAATCCAGAGATGTGGGGCAGATTTACAGCATTGGGGTGAGCATTTAATGAAATCATTTAAGGTTAGGTTAACTAAATGCAAACAAGAAATTCATAGGTGGATGCGGTTTAACGATCAAGCCAGTATCAAGAAGCTTTCGGAGGCTAAAATTAATTATTTATCAATTCTTCATCAACAAGAAGATTTTTGGCGTCAAAGGGCCACGCAATTCTGGCTGAAAAATGCTGATTCTAATTCTTGATATTTTCACGCATATGCTTCTGCAAGAAGGAAAAGGAATGTTTTCTCTTCATTGAAAGACAGCTTGGGTATTTGGCGTAACTGGCAAGATGGTCTGGATATTGTCATCTTTGATTATTTCAATAATCTTTTCTCTTCTTCTACAATTCAGAATCCATAGGTTATTAATTCAGTGTCGGCTAGACTTTCAGAGGAGCATTTAACTTATGTTCTTAAAGATTTCTCCTATGAAGAGATTAAGACAACAGTGTTCTCCATGCATCCGAACAAATCCCCTAGTCCTGAAGGGATGAACCCAACTTTCTTTTAAAAATTCTGGTCAGTTATTGGGTTAGATGTGGTTTATTCTTATTTGTCTTTTCTTAATAACTGTGCTTTTCCTGTGGGATTAAATGATACTACTGTTGTTTTATTACCAAAAAAGGAGAATCTAGAAGTGGTTTCAGATTTAAGGCCTATATCTCTTTGTAATGTGATTTATAAAATTGTTGCAAAGGTTCTTGCTAACCGTTTACAAAGAGTTTTACCTGATGTCATTTTAGAAACACAAAGTGCATTTATTAAAGACAGGTTAATCACAGATAATGTCATGGTGGCATTTGAAGTTTTCCATTTTTTGAAGCAAAAAACACAAGGAAAATTGGGCATGGCTGCTTTAAAAGTTGACATGAGTAAGGCCTACAACCGGGTTGAATGGGCTTTTCTTCTGGAAATGATGAATAAAATGGGCTTTCTGAGTAAGTGGTACGACCTTATCAAACTTTGTGTTTCTTTTGTCAACTATAAGATAGTGTGTGGTGACAATTCGGTGGGTCCAATTATTACAAACAGAGGCCTAAGGCAAGGTGACCCTCTATCGCCTTACTTATTTTTAATTTGTGCTGAAGGTCTTTCCTCTCTTATTAGAAGCTATGAAGCTCGAGG
Organism: Macaranga tanarius; assembly: GCA_949673435.1. Taxonomy (NCBI): domain Eukaryota; kingdom Viridiplantae; phylum Streptophyta; class Magnoliopsida; order Malpighiales; family Euphorbiaceae; genus Macaranga; species Macaranga tanarius. The sequence continues at coordinate 4,761 of CATIWO010736496.1, read as the reverse complement.
TCTTCTTCATGGTTGCAAGGTGGCTAGGGGTGCCCCTTCAGTTTCTCATTTATTTTTTGCCAATGACAGTTTTCTTTTCTTTAACGCTAGTATTGAAGAGGTTGGGCATGTGTAGAACTGTTCGAAGGCATATGCAGATTCTTTGGGGTAAATTATTAACTTTGACAAGTCCTCAATAAGCTTCAGTTCTAATACAACGGATGATATGAGGATCGCAGTGTGTGAGGTTCTTGGTGTGAAAGAGGTGAGGAATCATAGGCATTATCTTGGGCTTCCATTGCTAATTGGAAAAAATAAGAAGTATATTTTTGCTTTTGTAAAGCAAAGAGTTTGGTCAAGAATTCAATGCTGGAGGAACAAGTTTCTTTCAAAGGCAGGGAAAGAGCTCTTATTGAAAACGGTAGCTCAAGCCATCCCTTCATATGTCATGAGTGTTTTCCTGCTTCCTTTTGATCTTTGTGCTGAGCTGGAGAGAATGATGAACTCCTTTTGGTGGGGGAAGTATAAAAGTAATAAAAAGGGTATTCATTGGCAAGAATGGGGAAAAATGTGTAAGAGTAAATTTCATGGCGGTTTGGGTTTTCGTCGGATTCACGAGTTTAATTTGGCATTGATTGGAAAGCAAAGTTGGAGATTACTTACAAACACAACTTCTCTTGTATCCAAAATTTTTAAAACTCGTTACTATAAAAATTCTACATTTTTGGAGGCATCGATCGGTCATAACCTGAGTTATGTTTGGCGAAGCATGATGGCAACTCAATTTATGCTTAAGAATGGGGTTAGAAGCCGAATTGGGAATGGAGAAGACATCTAAATTGGCTCAGACCCGTGGTTACATGACCCGAATAATCCTTACATCACGACTGAGCTTAATAAAGATATTAGACAAGCCAAAGTTAGATCTCTTTTTATTACCGATGAGCAGATTTGGGATCGGGATGTAGTGCAGAATATTTTCAATGAGCGAGATGCTAGTACTATCATGCATATTCCCTTGAGCAGAAGGGGTTTAGAGGATGGCTGGTTTTGGTTTTGGGAAAAGAAGGGTGTCTATTCAGTTAAAAGTGCTTACAAATCCTTGAATCTTCATCAACGACACTCTGATTCTGTTAGCTATGCGTGCTTTTGGAAGCGCTTGTGGTCTCTCAAAGCCCCCCCAAAATTTAAATCCTTAGTTTGGCGAGCTTGTTCAAATGTTCTCCCTATGTTGGATAATCTGCTAAATCATCGTGTGGATGTGGTGAATGTTTGCCCTTTATGCCATGGCTATGAGGAATCAGTTGCTCATATATTCCTGAACTGCTCTTGTGTTCATCAGTGTTGGTTTCATTTTTTGGTGGGATCAAACAGGTCAGCAGGTACAAATTTAATGGAATGGCCGTCTTTTTTATTTAAAGCTATTTCACTAGAGGAGTGTTGTTTAGCAGTATCCATCATCTGGCATATTTGGTCCAGCAGAAACTCTTTAATTTGGGAGGGTAGACAATTCCATCCTCTGACTATTTTGCGTAAAGCTGCTGCAGTAATTCAATGATGGCAGGACCCTCAGAGTTGCTGTTTGAGTAGCATCAACCAGGGTTAGTTAAGGGAAGAAGTCATTAAATGGAGATGTCCTTCAGAGGGCTGCATTAAATGCAATGTTGATGCAACTATTTTTTTCTCAGCTGCAGAGGGTAGGGTTCGGTTGTGTGATTCATGATTCATCAGGCGCTTTTCTAGGAGCTTATAGCAGATGTACGGTTAATTCCAATCTGTGTCCTCTATTGGCAAAAGCCTGTGGAGTTAGAGAAGCACTTTTTTAGCTTAAAGAACTTAATGTGCAAAATGTGGAGATTGAAGTGGACTCTTTGTCAGTTATAAATGCTGTTCATTCTAAATCAGCAGACTTATCTTCTTTCGGTTTGATTATTTCTGGTTGTATTTTTCTTCTTAATGGGATGATTAATGTTAAAGTCTCATTTGTTCAGAGATCAGCGAATCAGACGACTCATTGTCTAGCAAGAGCCTCTGTTTCAATACCTGATCTTAGATATTGGGGGCTGGTAGTTCCTCAAATTCTAGTTGATGTTATTCAGTTTGATGCTCAGTAATAAAGCTTTCTGTTTAAGTTTTTTTAAAAAATGTGTTACAAATACACGTTTAGACACGTTTAAATTATATAGGTCTTAATGTGTTATAAACACGATAAGGACACGTTTAAATATGTTTAGACACGTTTAAGTTATACAGGTCTTAATATATTATAAACACGATAAAGACACATTTAATTATTAAATTACAAAAACAAAAAAATCAATTAAATAAAAAAATTAATATTATGTGGTACAATTTAAAATTAACTTCTAAATTAAATATTCATACAAATTTTAAATATCATTACAATATTTTAAAATTTCATACTACATATCAAATTGTCTAAAACCACAAAAAATCAAATTGTCCAAAAACACAAAATTTCTTCTTTTGCGCTTTCCTTTAGAAGTTTGATCCAAAACTTCTTGATCAACTTCGACCACGTCATCATCTCCAACAATCGTCGTATTGCTTGATCGAGATTGATATTAATGTTATATAAATCTATCTGCAATTTTTATTTACAATTATAACATGAGAAATTTACGGGACAGTGAAAACCAAACCAAAAATAATTTAAGACAACAGTGCTCCTGACTGTGCAAAGTGTAGTATGAAACATGCATCTTTTTAGTGATTCACAAGAAAAAGAAAAAAGTAAACAGATGATTATGCATTTGATGTTTTATCAACTCATAGTATCCTTTCTAATGCTTCTAATGCTTCTTGCATATGAATTCACATGTAACAGAAAACTACACCTTAAAGACTATATTAATGTTGTATTACCTGCTGTAAGTGTTTGTATTCAGCTGCAACTCTTTCTGAGGAAGTCGAACCCTCACTTGAGCTTTTGCCCCTCAGGAAGTTGAATACCTACAAATGGTTCCCATCATCAATGTTTCTTTCAGAACATAAGAGCACCTAATCAGCCAAACAAATACAAGTTTTGTACTCTTTATCCAAAGCAATCGAAACAAAAATGATACTAATCCATACCCTCTACTTTCTTTTAGGCTCTTCTGTTCCTGTCACTGCCTCAAGCATTAGAGGCAGCTCCCAGGGAACATCACCGTACACGAATTAATCAACAAACAACAGATCTCATAAAAATTGCAATTAATAAAGCAGACACCGAAGGAAGTATATAAAAAAGGAATAAACTTTTTGATTTTTATTCTCTTTTTTCATCGTTGAAAATTGATATTAAGCTTTAAAAAAAATCTGATTTTACTGTTGATCAAGAGGGAAAAAAAATCAAATCTTGAAATCAAAATTAGAAACCCAGAAAGATAATTAATTAAGGAGCAATTAATTATAATATAGGCTGGAAGAGTAAAGACTAAAGATGAACATAAACTGTCCATTAATAGCGACTTCAAACAGTTCTGTAATCTCAGCAATATCGAAAAGCACATTCAACGAATAACCTACAATCCGCGCTCTACCTACAACATCAACAAAATATTAAAAAATTGTCCGACTTATGGAGGTTCACACCATACGCAGAGTCAAGAAAAAGTTCACATTATAACAGAAACAACAACAACATCATACAATAAGTAATCAAAGCTTGAATAACTAACCTGATCCTGAAATGGAGGAGTGGCTGCGATTTTTGTCAGTCGAGGGTTGGGGAACCTGATCTGGTGAGAAGAAGGTGAAGGAGAGGGTGTGGGGATAGTGATCACCTGAGCAGCTATGAATAAGGTGAAAGAGGCGGCAGTGAGTTTTGAAGGAGGCGGCTGCGACGAAGGTGAGCACTGAACGGCGTCGATGGGAGAAGGAGGTAGGCAGGTGCGGTGTGAGAGAGTTTTAGGGCTGAAGAAAAATAAAAATGCATTAGGGTTAGGGATAGTTTTGTTTTGTTAGGGACTTAGGGTTAATTTGTGCCATGAAAACTACGTAGTTTTGATGAGTTTGGACTTTCATTATATTTTATTTTTAAGTTTTAGATAGTTTTGATGAGTTAAATTTATTTTTTCACACTTCAAAACTATGTAGTTTTAATATAAACTACATGATTTTGATGTGTTTAGGTATTATAATATTAAACTATATTTATATTTAAATATTAATTTTAATAAAATATTACTTACCATATTAATTTAATAAAATTAAATTTTATTAATAATTTAAATTAAAATGTTAATTTAATGAAATATAATTTTATTATAAATAACGAAATATGTAATTCTATCTTTAATTAGTACTAATACTTAATATGATATATGTAAGTCTATTTAATTTATTACAATTGAGAATACTATCTTAAACTAAATATATATAATTTTATTGTAGATGATAGTAATATTAATACATATCAAGTTCAAGTATATATATATATAGCTTATATATTAACACAATTGACAATATATATATATATATATATATAACTTACATCAAACCAAAAAGTAAAAAATTAAAAATCTTGTAGATTCTTTTAGTATACAATTAATTTAAGAATCTTGTAGATTTAGGTCTCCTAATATACATCTAATTCAATTGATTGATGTACCTTAAAACATCTAGCATCCTCAATAATGTAATATATATATAGCTTACTAGTTAATTTGATGGTAAACTTAAAAGTTATTTGATGGTAAACTTAATAGTTAATTGATAAAATTCAATAATTTGATTATTCTCAAAAGTAATCTTAGTAGTTGATTAATAATTGATACT